>JZKD02S1804491.1:12157-50150 GCA_000966675.3 Picea glauca | reverse complement strand
TCGATTTTCGTAAGTTTCGATTAAAACTTGCATCTTGTAAATCATGTAAATAAACGAGACTTGTATATCTTTTGCTTAAATACAACTACTATAGTTACATTTGAACATATGTACACATATATAGTGTGTTTAGTAATTAGTTAGTTATTTCTCTCTTTTATTCGTTTCTTTTAGGTTTCTTAGATTGGCTAACGGAGCCATTAAACCCGGCTAGAATGAGTTATACCAAACGGCTTGGGTTATTTAGACAATCCTGGAGCAGACTCGCTCTTTCAGTTGACAGATTGTCAATTTCGCCTGTCAACAGGACCTTAACAAATCTCTAGAGAAAAATTTGATCTATCGACGATGTGGCTAATCTGGTACCAAGCCATTTAATAAGCATTATAAAAGTGTTATATTATAAGGCTTACCTATATAACAATGTCAAGTTGTTAAGAATTAAGTTATTTTTGTATGATGGTTGAGATAATCACTCAACCACCTCCTTTCGAATAACAATCATTAGATATTATATCCATTTGCAATCTCTATAAAAGAAACATATGTTATCGTAATGATGAACTGGAGCTTATATTGAATATCTCCTTCGAATTCCTCTTGTTCATTCTTCATTGTTTATCATGTGTGTCATAGTCAATATTTTTTATATGGCATCAAAGCTGAAAACTTGCACACCATGCTTCAGCTGAAGGATTTTCTTGTTTGGTCGAGAAGGTTATAATCCAGGTGAAGGTCATTGCTACTTGCTAAAGGAAACGACTACATGGTGCAATTTATATGAGCTATAGAGGGGTTGTAACACCTTGTTTCCCCCAAATTGTAATTTATCATAAAATAGAAATTACCATGCTAAGGCATGTGGACAATGTAAATGTATTATTGTTTGAGTTGCCAATAACTGACTGTGTGGGTGAAGCCTTGAAACTACTGGCCATGATATCACTAGAGGAGAGAAATCAGTTAATGAAGAAATGACTGGTGGTTGAGAAATCAACCACCCCCATGAATGGAAGCATGGTATGACTAAATAACGTCAAACCCAAAGTCTTGCAGGGTCTGGCAGACCAAGCAGACCTGAGATTCCTTCTGACAGAAGAAAGGAAGATACATACACACGGAAACGGTAAGGAAAGGGAGGAGCGGAGGAGACTGCAAGCTCGGAAGGGAGACGTACGGAACTCTGCAGGAGAGCATGACCAGAAGGTCGTGAGATTGTTGCGAGACGAGCATTTGATAAAACTCATTGAGTCCATAACAAAGAGGGAAACCTATGAAAGTGTGCAGAGAACAGAGCCCGAGCAGAAGTTGAAATGGAGAAAAGAGTTCTTGAGAACTGCGAGAGCTCCCTGGTGATATCATGTCTTGGCATGGGGGTGGTCAGAGTGATAATATTGAATGCCTCTGAGCCTATGGTCGGTTGGAAGGCCGAACACCCACAGTTAGTTGGTTGGCAGCAACCTGTAATAGATATAAGCATTTTCCTACCTTGTGTGATTTAGCTGTAACTGGGCATGAATTGGTTATACTGTGTATGTTTCAGGAGTTGTGATTGATATATTAAAGGATATACTGCATCCCTCCTGTTTCTTCTTGGTTGTATAATTAAACAAGTAAGAAAATTATATGGATGGGACTTGATTGGTACTCGTAAATGCTTGCGTTATGTGGCGGCTTGAGTTAGATCCACGAACTATGAGTTCGACGACCTTAGGTGTAGACTCATGTATGCAGGTTTACTCTCCTAGTCTCTCTAAGTCCCTTGGAGGACGGAGTTTTTTGAACTCAAGAGAGGTAGTACAAACATGCACAGGCTCTCGGCGAGGCAAACAAAAACCCAGAATCCCTTAAGTCCTAGACTTGATGAAGGAGTGTAATAGTTGTGTCGAAGATCCATTTAGGTGTTTAGTCCAGGAGAAAGAGCATAACGCTCTTAAATCCTTTATAATTGATGAAGCTCAGGATGGGAAGCATTTCTATAAAGCAGGCGAGACTTAAAGTTTCAAGGCTCGCAGGAGACAAATCGAAGGCCAAGACCTTCGAGACTTAGAAGACATTCTAAGTCAAAGAGTGATTACAAGCTCAGGAGGAGGAGCAAAGAATCTGGACCATCAAATCCACGTCCATACACACGAAATAGCACAAGAGAGAAGATATATGAATGAATGGTGGAGATCCTTCAAGGAGGAAGGGTCGATAGCTGACAACCATAATATCTAGTGAACTTTCAAGGAGTTTAATAGTGGGACTATTAAACGCTCAAAGTGCAGGAGGAATAAGAGTCGTCGATCAAGTGAAATGATCGACCGTTGATTTCTTCCAACGAGGAGAAAGGGATTCAGAACATTGGTTACTGGGAGTCCAGAGAACAGGGGGAATATGTCCCCAAAGGAAAATTCTGAAACAAGAGACTCAGAGAAAGACGTAGGGAAAATATCTGATTTGGACCGTCAAATCTAGCGCCGAGGATCGATAGCTGTCGGATCTGAGAGAAGGTGCATGAGGTTTAACCCTCGTATAAGAAGGAGAGAGAGGACCCATTAAATTCCCAAGAATATATCTAGACCATCCATTTGTAGAGGACACATGGCGAATATCTAAATCCATCGGGGTTCTGGACATTGGGAAAATGAGGGTGAAGACGGGAGAAAATTCACGAAAGGGGATTTCGTGAAAGGATCACGGTCGTTGATCGTGGAATATGATCACAACCATTGATCACAGCCAAAGATCACTGTCTTTCATCAAGAGGAAACGTGGCGAGAGTTGGGTATTTCGCTGACTCGTTGTTGAAAGAAGTCAACAAGAGGAGTCCTTAGAACTCGCGAGTCGCAAAATCATGACTTAATCCTAGTCTTTGATTTAAGAGAGATCACAGGGCTAGTGGGTTGTCGATCTAAATCAGATCTGGACCATTGATTTAATTCACCCGAGATCTGAGTTCGGGAGTCGAGAGGTGGAGACTTTGCTAAGGTCCCGAAAGGTGAAGAGCCAGGATTCAATCTGGACCATTGGTTGGTGGGAGAATCAGAGTTGTCTGATCAAAAGGAAAGGTGACCGTTGATCTCGATGAGAGGAGTTTGGGTTTCGGGGATCAAGGAACCATAGTTCCTTACAACAGGAATTCTGAAACGTGAATTTTGGTAACACCTTTTGGTGTTAGCGCATGGTCACTGGGTAGTGGTCACATGAGGTCAAGATAAGGGAGGAGCTTACCACCTGTTAGCCCTTTTCAGGTTTTCAGGAAACAAGGAATCGAGGTGTCTTGAACACAATACCTCCTGTAATTGTGAAACATGAAAGGCACCTTTTTAGATAGACGATGTGGTCATGAGTAGTGGTCACATGGAGGAGGATAAGGGAAGGGCTAGCCTGCGCTAGGCCCCGGGAGGAATTTGGGGATTTTGTCCCTCGAGAAGAGGTGAAAATTTTATTTTGTGTAGTGGGCATGTGACAAATTGGTATCAAATCATGGTTACAACACAGTTTGTCTTGCTTGAGCTCATGCACAAGTCATATGAAAATATTCTTGAAATACCTTAATGAAGCATATCATTCCTTTGGGAAATGATAGTCGATCCTATAGGAGTGTGATTATGCTAAAGGACACTAATATTTAAACTAAAAATAGAAATGTGAACGGATGGAAAGGATCCATAGCAGTAATGAGTATTGCTTTGATGAAGGGTTAAACCTAGTATAGGTGTATAACCCCTCATAAATAGAGGAATGAGTCTGGTGACCATTCCCTAAAAAGGGAGAGCATGTGCAGCTTTTGGGTTTCAATTGGACTGAGAAACAAATTTTTTTTATGGGTACAGGAATTGTTGGACAAGGTTTTTCTAATCAAGCTAATAAACAGAGTTGTAGAATTATAGAGTGATTGAGTGAGAAATCACAGCAGCCCCCTTACTTGGTGGATAGGAAAATTAATATGCCAGAGTTATTGTGGGAGGAATATGATGGCCTCTGTCCTTGAATGTGCTTAACAAAAGGAAAAACTCTAGATATAATGGTCAAGACCGATCTTGACCTAAAGATATTCTATATTTCTGAACTAGGATACTATGAAAGCTACATGCAGGCTTAGGATTATCAAAATGATTAAGTACATCATAGATGTAAGTTAACAAAGATGCATGTTTATATTCCTTAAGGGGGATATTTGGTAAACAACTAAAGCTAACTCAAGGCTAAGTCCATCATAGATAGCGATGGACGTACAATAAGGAAGTTGCATGCTGAAAGAGTTCCCTATGAAGAAACTGTGTAAGGACTTTGTCAAAAGAACAAAGTCACAACCTTAATGACTGTTGAGAATTAAGCAAGGGGCTACAAGCTTATCTATATAAGAATCCTAGATTACATTTTTAAATAAATGTGTAAGTGGAATATTAGCAACTGAATGTGGACCATTCTGATAATCGAATGGTAATGTGCAGGATGCTCAGGTTCATGATCCATTATGAACAAAAAAGTTTGTTGTTAAAGCATGATGTTGTATTCCAACAAGCTTAGGGCGATACCTAACCAAGGTTGCTCAGGAAAAGAGTAGAATGACCACAATAAGAAGTAGATTGCATAAGTAATAGGGGGAGGAAAGGAGGAACACTTTCCTCGACCTAAGAACCCTAAATTGTTTAAAAGAGTTGTAGGATTAAAAGAAAAGTTGTGGAAACCGGTATAGTTGCTAAAAGAGAAGTAAACCCCCCTGAGTATAATTAAATGAATAAATGAGTATGTTTAACTGATTAGGCTTGATCGAAGCCATTATTAAGAAAAGGCAGGGAGGCCTTAGAAATAACTTAGTTGGGCTGAAAAGTCGTGGGTGATGTAGAAAATAATTGGAGAAAAGGGAGATCCCTCCATTCTTTCTTGTTGTGTATTATGTTTTTCTCTGGGATGAGAAAGTTGGTACATTGATAAAAGTAACTGTTTTGACACCATAGTGATAAGGATTGTATTGCTGAAGATACAATCGAAATCTATTTATGTTGTGCTTGTGGAAACATTAAGGATAATGTGATGAAGTGCATACAGATATGCTAGGACATGCCTGAAAATATTTGATTAATTTAAATGCTATGATACTTGCATTTTAATTTACATGATGACTAATGTGTTTATGATGTATGTCATGTGTAGAGAGAAATAAGATTGGAACTGTTGAGAAAGATAGTTTCCAATAATGAACAACCCCAATCAAAGGATGACTATGAGAAGGTTATTGTTGAACTATTATTGAAGGGACTTTAAAATTCCCCATGGAGCACCACTGATGGGATAATATCAGAGAGTGTGCTAGCAGACAAGAACAAGTATAAAAATGTTCATGCCTATGTGGCACAAGGTATGAAGGGATTGGGTAAGAATCCCTTCTGAAATGTTTTACAGTCTTAATGTTAAGTATGAAACGTTGGAAGGTAGTTGATGCCTTGGATACCCAAGTAGGGTATGATTCAGGAAGGAGAACCTGAGTGATGGAGGTGTGAACCCCCGGTAGTAAAGATTGATTGTAAATCCTCAGAAGAATTCATGAACTGATAGGTCATGAACCCATGGACCAATAAAGGAATGATTGGAAACGGAAAGTGCTCATAGATAGCACGTTGCATGGAATTGCTTCAAGGAAATGCGTGTTTGCATAAAGCACAAACAATGAAATTTTCAGTGAGGAAGGAGAACCTTCTAAGGTTTTACTTACATTATGAAAACGCTGAAGGAAAACAAATTTGGGTGGCCATGAATGGTGGCACATTGGCTATCAATGAAGGAGGAATGCTTAAAGGCATTCATATGAAACCTTTGAGTTGCATGTGTATTGATATGGGGTCGTGATCGACCTATGGCAGGAAGCATGTTCCTACTGTAATAGTGAATGAGAATGAATAAGCCATGTGGTGAAGAGGTTGGTTAAATTCCAACACACCGTGGCCAACAACCTGTCATAAAGTATGACAAACTTGAAATCAATGCAAGGGTGCATTGGGTATGAATGTGGCCATGAATGTTGGCACATTCATTAAAATCGATTGATATCTAAATTACATTTTGAAAGGTTTGGTATGTTGAAATGAGGCATAGGCAAGGAACGAGATTTCCTCTTTATGTTTACATAGATAAGATAAACTGTTAGTATGCATGATTTTGAATACATATATATATATATATATATATACATATACATGGACACATGAGAGACTAACAGTTTGTTTGGTTGTGTAAAGAATGAATTGCAGGAAGAAAGGGTCTTGGATATGGAAGTATTGTAAGCCCATAATGAAGACCGGTTTCCTATTGAGCCAAACTACAAGGAATGGTATTTCCTATTTTTGAGAAAGTGAATTTGATTGTTAGTATGCACAATTCTGAAATTGTTGCGACGACGTTGTAGAGGTGCAATAAAAATGAATGTGCATAAGAACTAACAATTTGATTAGCTGACTAATGATTGCAGGAAGAAAGAGTCTTGGATATGGAAACGTTGTAAGCCCATAAGGAAGACCAATTTCCTACTGAGCCAAATGTTATGGGGAAGAAAGTCGCATACTTGTGAATCTGGTTCTGTATGGAACATATAGGAAAATAAACGAAGAGATTGGAAACTCTGTGGGTGACGGGTTTGCAATAAAATTTTGAAAGTTAGAATTTATAATTATGTCTCATGAAATTTGTATACCTGTGATACAGGTGAGAAGAAAAGATCTTTCCAGAAAGGACATATGAAGGCTGTCAAAGCTTAAGATGATGAAAAATGGCTATTGTTGAGCCATGAGAACCTCGTGATAAGTCATGATCGCCTAAAATACATTGTGTTGACATAACACAAGCCATAGGGACGCCTCAACAGAGAAAGTCTGAGGGACACCTCGACTATAAGACTTGATAGAGTCTCTGAAATTCTTTCTGTGTGAGAAAACATTGGTAGGGAAAGACGAATCACTCGAGGGACTGTGTAGCAGTGAAGTGGATGCCTGAGCCTGGACCTAGAGGGTGAGTGACTGTAACAAAGAGGATACTTTAATAGTTCTTGTAAACTATTGGGATCATGCACACGGTGGTTAGTTCTTTCTATGCGAGAAAACCTTGGCAAGGAAAGATGGATCACCCGAGGGACTGTATAACAGAGAAGGGGATGCCTAAGCCTGGGCCTGGAGGGTGAGTGACTGCAAGGAAGATGAAACCATGATAGCTCTTTTGAACTATTGAATTGGAATCATGCACCCAATGGGTACGTCAAGGAAATCGATGAGCCTAGATAACAAAGCAGCCATGTGGATACAAATCCACAAACTGCACAATAAGTATTGTGCTAGATTATGAAATTTTCCCTCTTGAATTTGGAACAACATTAAGATGTTTTCACATAAAAATTGTGATTAACATGCTTGATGTCCAAGAATTATTGAAAGCAAGTGACCAATACTAAGGGTCTGAGAAAGGACCTGACCATGAAAGAAAGATCAAGATTTTTGAGGTAGCTGAATAAGAAAGGCATGACAGTTGTTTTTGAGAAAGAACACCGAGGATGGTGTTCCTTTAAGGGGGAGGGAATTGTAGCACCCTGTTTCCCCCAATTTGTAATTTATCATAAAACAAAAATTACCATGCTAAGGCATGTGGACAATGTAAATGTATTATTGTTTGAGTTTCCAATAACTGACTGTGGGGGTGAAGCCTTAAAAGTATTGGCCATGATATCATTAGAGGAGAGAAATCAGTTAATGAAGAAAGGACTGGTGGTTGAGCAATCAACCACCCCCATGAATGGAATCATGGTATGACTGAAGAATGTCAGCCCCAAAGTACCGGAGGGTCTGGTAGACCAAGAAGACCCAAGCTTCCTTCAGACAGAAGAAAGGAAGATACATACACATGGAAACGGTAAGGAAGGGAGGAGAAGAGGAGAGCACAAGATCGGAAGGGAGACATGCAGAGCTCTCCAGGAGAGCATGAGCAGAAGGCCGCGAGCTTGATGCAGGACGAGCATCTGATAAAACTCGTCGAGGCCATAACAGAGACGGAAACCTTTGAAAGTGTGCAGAGAACAGAACCTGAGTAGAAGTTGAAACAGAGAAAAGAGTTCTTGAGAACTGCAAGAGCTCCTTGGTGATATCATGTCTTGGCACGGGGGGTGGCCAGAGTACTAATATTGAATACCTCTAAGCCTATGGTCGGGTGAAAGGCCAAACACCCACAGTCAGTTGGTTGGGAACAACCTGTAATAGATAATCATTTTCCTACCCTGTGTGATTTAGCTGTAACTGGGCATGAATTGGTTATACTGTGTATGTTTCAAGAATTGTGCTTGATTTCTTAATGGATATACTGCATCCCTCCTATTTTTGCTTGGTTGTATAATTAGGCAAGTAAGAAAATTATATGGATAGGACTTGATTGGTACTCGTAAATTCTTGCATTCTGTGGTGGCTTGAGTTAGAGCCACGAACTGTGAGTTCATCGACCTTAGGTGTAGACTCATGTATGCAGGTTTACTCTCTTGGTTTCTTGGATTCCCTTGGAGGACGAAGTTTGTTGAACTCAGGAGAGGTAGTGCATACATGCACAGGCTCTCGGCGAGGCAAACAGAAACCCAAAATCCCTTAAGTCCTAGACTTGATGAAGGAGCGCAATAGTTGTGTCGAAGATCTCTTTACCTGTTTAGTCTAGGAGAAAGAGCGTAATGCTCTTAAATCCTTCATAATTGAATAAGATCAGGAGGGGAAGCATTTCTATAAGGAAGGCAACACTTAAAGTTGTAAGGCTCGCAATAGACAAATCGAAGGACAAGACCTTCGAGACTTAGAAGATCTTCTAAGTCAAAGAGTAATCACAAGCTCGGGAGGAGGAGCAACAGTTGTCGTTGGATTGGCAGAAGCAGAGAATCTGGATGGTCAAACCCACGTCCATACACACGAAATAGCACGCAAGAGAAGATATCTGAATGAATGGTGGAGATCCTTCAAGGAGGAAGGGCCGACAACCGACAGCCATCAGATCTAGCGAACTTGCAAGGAGGTTAACAGCGGGACTGTTAAACGCTCAAAGTGCAGGAGGAATAATAGTCATCGATCAAGCGAAATGATCGACTATTGACTTCTTCCAATGGGGAGAAAGGGATTCGAAACATCGGTTACCGAGATTCCGGAGAACAGGGGGAAGTTGTCCCCAAAGGAAAATTCTGAAATGAGAGACTCGGAGGAAGACAGGGTGAAAAGATTTGATCTGGACCATCAGATCTAGCGACGAGGACCGATAGTCTTAAGATCCGAGAGAAGGTGCATGGGGTTTAACCCTCGTATAAGCAAGAGAGAGAGGACCCGTTAAAGTCCCGAGAACATATCTGGACAGTCCATTTGTATAGGACATGTGGCGAAGATCTAAATCCATCAAGGTTCTGGACATCGGGAAATCGAGGGTGAAGACCACAGAAAATTCACGAAAGGGGATTTAGCGAAAGGATCACGACCATTGATCATGGAAAAGGATCACAACCATTGATCGTAGCCAAATATCACAACCGTCCATCAAGAGGACACGTGGTGAGAGTTGGGAATTTCGTTGACTCTTTGTTGCAAGAATTCAACAGGAGGAGTCCTTAGAACTCGCAAGTCGTGAAATCATGACTTAATACTAGTCATTGATTTAAGATATATCACAGTTGTTAGATCACGGGGCTTGTGGGGCGTCGATCTAACTCAAATCTAGACCGTTGATTTATTTCACCGAAGATCTGAGTTCGGGAGTCGAGAGGTGGAGACTCTACTAGAGTCCCGAAAGGTGAAGAGCCAGGATTCAATCTGGACTGTTGGTTGGCGGGAGAATCAAAGCTGTCCAATCATAAGGAAAGGTGATCATTGATCTCGACGAGAGGAGTTCGGGTTTCGGGGATCAAGGAACCAGAGTTCCTTGCAATAGGAATTCTGAAACGCGAAGTCCGGTATCACCTTTTGGCGTTAGCATGTGGTCACTCAGTAGTCGTCACATGAGGTCAAGATAAGGGATGAGATTACCACCCGTTAGCCCTTTTCGGGTTTTCGGGAAACAAGGAATCAGGGTGGCTTGAACACAATACCCCTTGTAATCGTGAAACATGAAAGGCACCTTTTCGGATAGATGTTGTGGCCACAAGTAGTGGTCACATGGAGGAGGATAAGGGAAGGGCTAGCCTACGCTAGGCCCCTGAAGGAATACAGGGATTCTATCCCTCGAGAAGAGGCGAAAATTTTATTTTGCGTAGTGGGCATGTGACAGGGGTCATGGGAATATGCCATCATGGTGCATATTAAGCACTACCAAAGGGAATGTGGGCATATGTTGTCTCTTTAATGGTGAAGGAGACTACTCATCGGTGAACAAGTAGGATATCAGAGTCGAACCACATTTGTTACCAGTGTACGAGGATACTACAGATCCACGATATGTATCCATGCATTTCGTTTTACCATTTATGGGGATTTTGTAGACATCTGTAGAGGCAATCCATAATTTTTGTCACATCCACTGGAATATCTACTGGGTATATTTTAGAACTGAGAGATTTATAATTGATAAAGGATATTTGGTTGTTATGGCCTTGCCCTTGGTATAATAGTACGATCATCCACTTGTTTGGTGTAGACTTATATAATTATAGAGATTGTTGCTATTGGGGAGATCATTGAAGTCATGTTGGGTGTTGTCTAGGTTGTTTACGATGTCCCCTTATCTAAATTGGAATCAATACTAAAGACACAACATGATAAGCATCAGGCCGAATGTTGCAATCCTATGAGAAATTCAAGCAAGGTATCCTTAGAGCATGTTATGTTAGCTTTGATGGAGACAAAAGAGGAGAGGGAATTAGGGATCTAAAGTCTATCTAATTTATTTGATGTGATGAGTAGTGGGAACCTTGACAATTCATAGATTAAGTAGGGTTTGAAAGCATTGCAAATACCTATTGAATACAAGTATGCCATGTATTTTCTTAAAATTTTTAATTCTAATTAGGATGATTGTGTTGATTACTGGGAGTTCCGACAATATATGGATGACAAGGAACTCGAGATCTACCACATTTTTAAGGAGATAGATGTGGAACAAAATGGATGTATTTTACCTGAAGAGCTATTGGAGGCACTTGTTAAAGCATGCATTGAAATGTGTGATGAAGATATTGTGTGTTTAATGGACCACATAGATAAGGATAATAATGGAATCATAACATTTGAAGAGTGGTGGGATTTTTTCCTTTTATATCTACATGAGGCAACCATAGAAAACATATATCATTATTGGGAAAGGGTTTTCCCCATAGATATTGGGGAGCAACCAGTTATTCCTGAAGCTATTACCAAGCACATAGATGCATCCAATTATCTTATTGTTGGAGGGGTTGTTGGTGCTTTATCTCAAACCTCTACAACTCCTCTTGATCATTTGAAGGTGATACTACAGGTGCATACCTCATGAGTTAAGGTTATTTCAACTATTAATAATACTTTCAGAGAAGGTGGTATCAAAGTATTTTTTAGAGGGAATGGTATTAATGTTATAAAAGTAGCTCATGAATCTACAATCAAGGTTTTTTGCTTATGATAAGGATGATCAACCTAATATGATGGAAGTAGTTATTCAACTCCATCAACTTAAATAAGTTGAATATGGTTGTCCATATATAGATATGTAAAAAAAACACAATCGGAATGATTGAATATGTCCACACTTTGAAGAGAGGAAGGGATGCAATGAAAGACATGTAGTTGTTCAATAGTCTGGGATGCTTCTGGATTGGGGAAACTATATCTCATTGGAATTATGAAACATGCATGTGGGGATTGTTGTCCAATAGTTCAAGGGATATCCATAATCTAGAAGTTCGGCATCATGTCTTTACAAGGGTTATAGGACATTTCAAGTGCTAATGATGTTTGATGATGTTGAGAAAGTTGGATCATAGCTAGGAGACTATACATTTCAGTAGAATAGGAAACTTGAAGGATTCTCACTAGTCCAAGCATTGTTTTCAAATACAGGGCCTCTAGAGAATGATACTTCTATTTTTATTTGTGTTAATGTGTGCTCGATTTTAGTGAGTTTTGTTTTAAGAGGTGTAATCCTTAAGAGGGGGTGTCATATTATAAGGCTTACTTATATAATAATGTCAAATTGTTAGGCATTAAGTGATCCATATTTATGAGTAGAATGAAATGAAACCACAGATTTATAATATTAACACAGAGACACAATGAATAATAACAAAGATATTGTAAAACTTGACTTCTATTAAATAATAAATATGCCGAAAACTGTAAAATGCAGACTGAAAACAAGCTTGCTAGAATGGTGGCAACTTATCTTTGAGAAGACATGTGATGACTACACTCATTCGCAAGAAGATGAGTACAATGAGGCTCTGAAGTAATTTTTAACAATAAAAATGAATGCCAAAACCCTAGACCACCAAAAAACTAACCCTAGGAGATGAAGCACCAAAAGTCATGTGGGCTCCGTTGGGGTAAGTTAGTACATCAACTTCCTGGAGTCATAACTTTTGCATACGATCTTTGTTTAGGGTGCACAATAGCTCGTTGGAAAGGTATTGAAGAGGAGATTAATTTAGGGAGATCAATCAAATATTTTGGATATTATTGAGTTGCCCTATCATGAAAAAAATGTCGTTTATACCCTCAAAATGGCCCCAAAAGTTTGGGACCTGAAAAACTGCTAAAAATAGTAAGTTGCCAAAAAAATTATTTTGAGCCAGTTGGAAAAGGTGGGTGGCCACAAATATCCTCCTAGATAATTAAGTTATTGTTGGATGATGGTTGAGATAATCACTCAACCAACTCCTCTCGAATAAGAAGTAGTTACATCTTATAACAATTTTCAATCTCTATAAAAGAGACATGTTATTGTAATGATGAACTGGAACTTATATTGAGCATATTATTCACGTTTCTCTTGCTCATTCTTGATTGTTTATCATTTGTGTGTCATATTCGATATTTTTTATAAGAATTTGGCCACAATCCATTAAATCTATAGATGAACACACTAACTAAATAGTGCTTCATTGTGCTATTAATCATAGATGACTTCGCCTTCAACTCTAGGGTATTTTATGAAATATCCACTATAAAATCTCTTGGTTGAGGAGTCTTACAATCCAAAGAAGTGTTGGGTATGTGTTATATTCTTTGCATGAGTAGTCGTGTCTACATTGCGTCGGGCACGCAGGGGGGTTTGAGGAGGCGTGCAGGGGCAGCGCCCCTGATAAGAAAAAACATTCCTTGGGAAATATGTTGCATTTTTGCCTCGTTTTTCATGTTGCCTAGATTTTTGTGTCCATTGTTGGGCGGTTTTTCAGCACATGGTTCTTTCCGATAGTTTTCTATTTTTTGTTAAGGAATTAGGATTGTTGACTAATCTAGGTCAATGGGTTAGGGTTTTGGAAGTCGCTTTCTCCTATATGTATATTGTATTGTAAAAAATGTATCACAATGAATGAATATAGAATATGTTGGTGTAATATTTGTATTTTCCATTGTATATTTTTTGTTCTTTTATTGAAAGTATGTTTGTAGTAAATATTGTACAAGGTTAAAATCTACAAGAAGACTGTGAGTTATTTTGGACTACATTTTTGAAGAATGAAGAGAAATTAAGGAGTATCTTCCTAGCATTGCTAAACATTATATTAAATGGCTAGTATACATCCTCCCACAAGATTTAGTGACATGCTAGAATTTATATTAGTTGCATCGCTTGTAGTGAGGCCATGTGCATAAGTCCCTTAATGGACCAAATTTCCACAAAAAATAGCAATGACATATTTTTCATAAAACACTTCCCTCCTCTTAAAATAAGTTGAGTGTCTCCAAGTCTGTGCCTTATGGATTTGTTGTGACCTCAACAACCCTTTAAGTTTTAAGAAAAACTTGGAATCTCCCCTTTCTTCTTTTTGGGATTTATATTGATCTTAGCTCCCCATTTCCTTGTAGCCTAGTTTCTTTTGATTCTTTTGGAATGAATAAGTTAGATGAGCCTCCATTTTTCACTCTCTTAACTATGATTGGGTTTCACTCCTTTGATTTGAGCTAATGTTTTCCTCTAATAGGTTTAACTTGCTTGTTTTTTGAACTTTGGGCCCCTTTCCTCATCTTCTTATTTTTTTCTTTAGCTTTATCTCCTTTTACTTATTTTTATTGAAGTTACTTTTCTTTTGATTCCAAACCTTTTGTTCAATCTCTTTCAATTATGTTTTCTTCCTTATCCTTACTATTACTATAGCTACATGGGATGAGAGCCTTCCTTATGTTCAACATAGCTACAATGGAGCCCTTCGCAACTATTTTATTAACCCCAATTATTTTTAGGTGTGCCTAAGGTTCCAACCATTTTCTCTAATTGATGTAGATCACCTATTCTATCTACATAGGAAGGGTATTCCCATGCTTAGACTAAGGAAAACAAAGAAACAAGTTCATGGTATTTTGCAGAATGCCAATGCTAAGTACAAGTAACGACACGATCAACATCAAGTTCCACACAAATATTAGGTTGGTGATAAGGTAGGGTTACACTTGTAGAAATAATGACTCAGAGGTCCCGATAGGAAGCTTAGACCAGTCCAATATGTGCCTTACACCATCACCAATGGTGTGGCTAAGAATTCTTTTGAACTAGGTATTTTTTCTTTCCTTGGCTTACACTCTATATTTAAGGTGGAGTTGCTTTGACCCTATTTTCCACCTCTGTTGGACACCTCAAAGGTCACAAAACACTTGGACCCTATAGAAATCAACATTGACTGCATTGAGAAAGTTACATTGGGAAAAAGACAAAGGTAATTTGCCAACATACTACTCTATCAGGTTTTCAAAGCAGGGCAACTTCTTCATCAAGGAAAGTGGTTCACCAAGAATCAGATTCAACATAAGTTTCTCCATCTAATGGATGAACTTGATGAAATGGAGACCATTGTTTCCTAAAGGAGGATGAATAATCCAGGTGGATACAGGTGGGCACCCAAATCTACCATCGACTCAGAAATAGTCCTACACCTTGCTAGTTGTATAGTAGAGTTGTGAGTCCTAAACCTCCAACACATTTTTGGAGAACTTCCCATGCTTTTTTGGCAATTGGCATGGCCTCGTAATCTTGATTGCTCGGTTTCCAAAACTCATAAAGCTTGAAATAATATTTGTAGTGGTCCAAGGAATTACCCAAATAGAGTTCATATGTGAAAATTGCGGCCTTTAGAAGTTGACATATCAAGTAGGCTCCTCAAGTCTTGCACCCCTTTCGCCAACACATCTCCTAAGGTTATGGTTTTGGATATTAGGGTTTTTGTTAGGTAGCTAGAGAGGTAGTGGAGGCCATTAAATGTAAGGTGGACTAGGTCCACTATATTATTAAATAAGACCCACTATGGTAGTTAGATATAATAAATGAGTAGTTAGATATAATAAATGTAAGAGGACTTCTTAGAAGGTTCCGCTTATAGAAGATTCTTCCTTTAGAATGTTCTTAGGTGATTGTAGCACTATATAAAGGGGTTAAAGCATTGTAATGGGATATGAAGAGAAGTATTGTATTTGGAGATGAAGTTCATTAGGAGGTTTCCCCCTTGAAGAGGCAAGTGAACAGGAGAGGATTTCTTCCATAATAGGATCCATTGTATGGTGTTTCCCTACCCTAAGGGTTTGATATAATAAAAATGTGGTTCTTATATATTGTTCTCTGAATATTGGTTGTGTTTTTTTATTCAAGTATTTGGTTCTTAACAATTGGTATCGGAGCACTTTCCTTGGCAGAAATTATGGACAAATTTGTTTTCTATTTTTGCATATTTTTTCGAAGAAGAAAAAGATGGTTGCGACATTCCAGATGATTTATGTATATTATGTGAAAAAATTTCAGAAACATGTTGTAGATCCGATTTCCTCTCAGAAAAACCACCCATTTAAAAAAATAAAAATCGTCTGAAGAGTACTCCATTATTGTGGCTAAGCATTATGTTAAATGGTTAGCATGTATATTTCCACCTTTAACACCTGTAATAGAATTTGTGCTACATATATTACTTTGTAAGGAGACTATGTGCAATGAACCAATTTTCCAAAAAATTAGAACCCTTCTTTGTAAATATGGGATAAACTCCCTATTGAGGATTACAAAATCAACCAAACAAATTGGCATTGGCATGACAATGCAACAATGTGTATATTTAACAAATGGGTCATTTCTGCTGCCAAGTAACATCTATATTTAACAAATGGGTCATTTTTATTGGCATTATTTTTCGAAACTAAATTGGGGTTTAATTATTGATGTTTTCCGACGAAGTTCTGCAACACATCCATGGTACAAATTTCAAACTATGACTGGACAAAGGATTCAACACTAATTTTTTGTAATTGCAATGCACTTTAGGGAAATCAACTCCAGTATTTTACAATTATAATGCCACTTCATTAATTTTTCTTTTAATTTGATTAAAATATACAGGATCCAAATTGGATTTTTAGAGGAATACATCTTTGAAGTACTATGACATCATCTCTGCTTTTGCTAAATGCAAAACATGGAGAAGTGTCTTTATATAACCCTTTTGAGTGTTGATACTGCATGTTAATGTTTATCAATAACTGGAAAATAATAAGAATACTCATAATCATAATTGTAATTGCAATAATAGATAGTTTAATTGCAATAATAACTAGTGTAAGTGTTCAAGCTTTTTATCATAAAGAATTTTGATTTTAACGAGTGATATAATAGTCTTAATTTTAATGTTTATCAATAACTGGAAAATAATAAGAATACTCATAATCATAATTGTAATTGCAATAACAGATAGTGTAATTGCAATAATAAATAGTGTAAGTGTTCAAGTTTTTTATCATAAAGAATTTTGATTTTAACGAGTGATATAATAGTCTTAATTTTAAGAAGAGTAGAAAATATGGTAAATTGTAGGAAAAAATAATTTTAAGAAGAGTAGAAAACATGGCAAATGGTAGGGAAAATTTAGGAAAATTTTAAGAATCCATATTTATTACTAATTTTTGAAATGTTAACCATAAAATGTTATACTATATTTTGAAAAATATTAATTTTTTAACGATTTTATATAATTTTTAGAAAATTTTAACTACTTTTAAAGTAAAATAAAAATAAAATACTTTTATGTTATAAAACTTGAGGAAATAAAATAGAAATTAGTGAAACATTTTTTTTTTTTAAATATGGAAATTAATCCATGAGCGAGATTTGGTGAACTTGATTTTACAACCCAAATGTCCAATTGAAAATATTGGGAAAGAGGATAAAAGATTGCAATGTTGGTGGAAGAAAAAATACAATAACATATTTTGATAGAGAAGCCAAAGTATATTATAATATAACAAATAGGGATTTTACACATTGTAAGAGATGTGTTTACATGGGTGAAATCTCCATGAGGTTAGATGCAATGATATTTGTTTTCAACATTTTAAAATTAATTTTTTGATATCCTATTTAAACTTCAACCTTTCTCTTTCCAATCCCGTTCACCACTTTAGAAAGGTGGTGGTGAGTGCTATGAGGAGAAGAGGAGGTCGCACGTGAAAACCCTAGTATGGATCACAACTCACCTAGGTCTTGAGATAGATTGGGGGTAAAATGCCTTTTCAAATTGTGAATCTTTTTTTTTCCAAATTTAAATTTAAATTTACTAAAATAAAAAGACAAAATTGAAATGAATACATAAAAAATATTTAATTATTTCATTGATTTGAAACCTCCACCTACACAACCAACAACACCATAACAAAGAAAGCTCAACTTTGATTTTTTTCAAGATCAACGATTAATTAGAATGAAAGTGAGTGTAAAAAATACACCTTAAACACATGACCTTATAACAGTGACCATACTATGGATTGGCCGTGTCTAAATTATCTCATTACCAAGGAAATAGGTATTATATGGTCAACACATGACTTTATAATTGTACCATACTATGGATTGGCTACGTCTAAATTATCTCATTATTAAGGAAATAGGTAATATATGATCCTTTATGCATTTGTGTGTTAGTGGAAGGGGTGACAGGGTGGGTGCAAGCTAATGATGGTGTCTCATGACACATTAGTGACAATGCAAACATAGAAAAACAACAATCTGTTAACTTGGAGGGATGATTCTCTCATGACATGTTACTGGCAATGCAAACATAGAAAAACAACAATCTGCTAATCTAGAGGGAAGAGTCTCTCACGATGCGTTACTGGCAATGTAAACATAGAAAAACAACAATCTGTTAACTTGGAGGGATAATTCAAGATACTTTCACAATTAATTTGAATATGTTGTAAGAACATGAAATGTAGGAAAATGAATTAACTTTCTGAATATATAATTTTTATTTATAAAAATTGTGTATGACTTTGTGAAATTTGAGTTTTCCTAACAATGGTATGTTCTTTTTCATGCAAAATATAATGAATATGTTTTCATTAGTGCTAGATTTGAATACCTAAACAATGGAATTTCCTTAAATTTTTTTGTAGAATTGTAGGGAACACATTGTTTTCATGCATGGCTATTTTTTCAAAATTTATAATGTTAATTTTATATTTTGTTTAAAATTGTGAAAGTCGTTATATCCTTGAAATTACAAGGTCTTATGTTAGTGTTAAGTATGAGGGTCTTACCATTACCAATTTTTTTAGATTGTACATCTTGGTCTATACTAGTGCAGCATATAACTTATTTTTAAAATGGTTAAGAAAAAAAAGTCATAGCAGAAATAAAAGAGGTATGTATTTTAAGATTCCAATATATGTCAAGAAAAAAACATATTAAAATTAGTAAACAATATTATTTTTTTTTAAATTATATATTTGGAATGTGGATAGTCGACTCTATATGTGTTTATAGTTTCATCGAAAGCAGATTTGTGTAACCTATAGAAAAATAACGTTAAAAATAGAGATATTGAGAGGTGTTAAAAAAATGGAGGTGTTGATGTATTTGTAGCCCAAACCACCAGGCTTGTCATCCCAAACCTAAATATAAAGAAACCAACTCAAAAAACATGTACGCTAGAGTTGTCATTCCTGCTTGAAAAAAATTGAAATGAAAAGAACGTGCACACAATTTAAGAATGTGAGCTCACATGTGTTCATAGAATACATGTGTGTTCTTACTAACACAAAATCCTTATGAAGTGACCCCCTATGACCCCTTATGAACCCCCAAAACATTTTTTTCAAGGGACTCCTAGTGCCCCCATGTTACCCCTCGATGCGCCCGACACAAGGAAAAATGTGTGCATATCATTTCCAAGACCCTGGGACACATACCAACTGCTCAAAACCACCTAGTAGTGGCACTAACATCCCCAACCATGAGTCAGGGCCATGAATAATACCTTGAACTCATGCATCTAGGGCCAAAAACAACACCTTGATGTAACACCCTGTTTCCCCCAATTTGTAATTAATCATAAAATAGGAATTACCATGCTAAGGCATGAGGACAATGTAAATGTATTATTCACTGAGTTGACAAATAACTGACTGTGGGGGTGAAGCCTTGAAAGTACTGGCCATGATATCACTAGAGGAAGAATGTGAAAACTATAAGAGAGGGTTCATTATGATAAATAATTCCAAATTTACCTTGATGAGGATGACAACCTCCTTTGGATCCCAAGGAGAGAAATCGGTTAATGAAGAAAGGACTGGTGGTTGAATTATCAACCACCCCCATGACTAGAAACAAGGGTTGTCAGCCTGAAGTACCGTAGGGAACTGCATACCTGAGCTTCCTTCTAACATAAGGAACAGGATAGGCCGACAAACCTCCCAAGGTAAGAGGGATACACACGGGAGAGGAGACACCAGACAAAAGGGAGCGTAAGCTCACAAGGGAGATGTGCGGAGCTCTCCAGCGAGTCACGAACTGAAGGTCGCGATCTTGATGCCGAGGAGCATCTGAGAAACCTCACCGAGGCCATAACCGAGAGAGAAAGCACTAAGTTACAGAGAACAGGACCCAAACAGAAGCGGAAACGGAGGAAGAACGCTCGAGAAGTGTGAGAATTCCCTGGTGATATCATGGCTTGGCACAGGGGTGACCAGAGTGCTAAGAATGAATGCCTCTGTGCCTATGGTCAGGTGGAAGGACGAACACCCACAGTCAGTTGATTGGCAGTAACCTGTAATAGATAAGTGATTTCCTACCCTGTGTAATTTAACCGTAACTGTGTATGAATTGGTTATACTGTGTATGTTTCAGGAATTGTTCATATTTCTTAATGGATATACTGTATCTCCCCTATTTATGCTTGATTGTATAACTAGGCCAGTAAGAAATTATATGGTTAGGAAATTATCTTATACTCGTAAATGCTTGTGTCCTATGGAGGCATAAGACAAAGTCACGAACTGTGTGTTCATCAACCCCAGACATAGTTTCATGTACGCATGCCAACCCCCCTAATTGTTTAGAGTCCCTTGGAGGACGAAGTTTGTTAATCTCAGGAGAGGTAGTGTAGATCGGCACAGGCTTTCTGCAAGGCAAACCGAACCCAGAACTCCTTAAGTCCTGGACAAGCTCAGGAAGGATCGCATTGTTGTGTGCAAGAACCCTGCATGGAGTGCAGAGGTCAAGAAACCCTTTGGAGGTTTCAGAGCATATGAAAGCTCAAGAGTAACAAATAGACTGTGATCAAAATCAAATCTGAACAATTGGTTCAATTTGGGGAAATAGAGGTGAGGATTTCCCCAAAGTCTTGAAGGGTGAATCATCGATTCGCAGGGGAAAATATGGACCGTTGGAGCCTACATCCAGAAAGTCGGAGAAGAGTGCATAGGAGAATAGATCTGAACCGTCAGATCGAGCACAAGGGACCGATATTCATCGGATCCAGAAAAGGAACACGAGGTTTAACCTGGTGCATGCAGGGGAGAGAGGACTCATCAAAGTCCTGAAAGTCCCGAAGTATTCAGAACCGTCCATCGGCACAGGACACGTGGCAGTTGGGTAGCATTTCACTGACTCGCAACTTGGAGTGGTCAAAGGGTAAGACTGCACGAACTCACGATTCACGAAATCGCGACATGATCGTGGTTGTTGATCCATGAGTGATCTGGACCATCGGTTTAGTGTGAATAAGTTTCGCATATTTTTTAATGTTAATTTTATAATTTTTAAATTGATAAAGCGAGTGAAGACATCAAATTTAGAGGTCAAACATTAAGACCATGTTTGAGAGCCTTAACATAATATAAATCTTTTTATGTTTTTAAGTACATAGATCTTGGTTTGTACTTTTATGCATTGTTTTCTAGATGGGCAAAGCAATAAAAAGTTATGGAAAAAAAAAGACTTATGAATTTTAGAATTATGATATATATAAAAAGGAAAATTAAAAAGGGCCTATGCACAAAGTTGAGTCCACTAGTTTAGGCCCTCATAGATTTATGAAGCACATCCACGTTACCAATGTCAATAACACAAGTACACTTTCATTGCTCAGCCTTATGGATGTCAAGCCTAGCAACAAGGCAATGACTATAATTAAGTGAACACATATGCAGTATAACTCATATGAGTTATAAAATGCATATGCATTATAAAATGCATGTGTTATAAAACACATATACATTATATGTGTTTAAGTGCATACATTTTTTAAAACACACATATGTGTTACTATGCATGCATGTTATGCTTATCAATGAAACCTGCAACTCCCAATGACCATGAAATCCTCCTCATAAACAAAAATTAATTACAATATATAGGCCCCGAATGAACCCTTTGAGGTCCAAGCACCATGAACCATGCCTCAAACTAGGATACATGACCTCTTTAGCCTTCTCACACTCAAATGCCATGAAGGAGGAATCAAACCATCATGAGGGAATAAGAGTGTCGTCCAGAGGTGTTGTGCACCATGAGTGGGAATCAGGGTCTTGACAATGGTTGGGATATAAAATCAAGGGTTGCTAACCTTGAATGATGTTTCTTAGGTTCAAGGGTCATGGATTAGGCCTCAAACCACCAAACATGAGCATTATATGGATATTTGGCCTCCTACTAGAAATATGATCAGTGTTAGGAGGTATGGGGGGTATTTGGCTTCCCACTAGAAATATGATCATTGTTAGGAGGTATTATGCACTAGATATGGATATTGGGGCCTTGACAACCATGAAAAAGGCCTCAAATCACCAAACATAACATCAATAGGGGATATTTTTCTCTTATTGAAAATACATGAGCATCATTAGGAAGTATTGCGCACCACAAACATGTATTAAGGCCTTCATAATGGTTAGAGGATGAAATCAAGGGCCTTTGGTCTTGCATGATGCTTCTTAGGCTCGATGTCCATGAAAGGGGCCTAGAACCACCACTCACGACCTTAGTAGTGGATTTGGACTTCAACTAAGACTATGAGTATGGTTAGGAGGTATTGCAGGCCACATATTGGCCTCAAAGCCTTCACAATGTTTGTGCAATGGTTAGGGGATGAAAACAATTGACTTAGGACTTGAATGCGCCCTCTCGTACTTGATGCACATGAATGGAGCATCCAACCACAACTCATAACCTTTGTAGGCGACCTTTATCCTCTGGATGGGAATATGAGTGTTCTTAGGAGGTATTAAGGACAAATATGTATCAAGGCCATGAGAATGGCCAAGGGATGAAATCAAGGGCCTTATGCCCTAAATGAGGCTTCTTAGGCTCAACATCCATGAATAAGGCCTCAAAGAACCAAACATTTCCAAGAGGTATTGCACACCATCATTTGATTTCTAGGCCTTAACAATAGCCAGGGAATGAAAACAAGTGACTTAGTACCTAAATTAGCCTTCTCTACCTCAATGACCATGAACAGGGCCTTAAACCACCACACGTGACATGTGTAGGGGATATTTGGCCTAATCCAACTAAAAGTACATGAACAACATTAGGAGGTATAGCACATAACATATATGTATTAATTCCTTCATAATGTTAGGGGATAGTATCAATGGAATTGATCCCTAAATGATAATTCTCGGGATTGATGGCCATGGAATAGATCTCAAACCACCATCTGACCTATGTAGGAGATATTTCGACTTTGACTAGGAATGTGATTGTTGTTAGGAGAAATTTCCTAAGACAACCCAACCTAAAGGCCTTGACATTGGTCAAAGGATGAAATCAAAGGCTTGAGGCCTTGAATAATGCTTGTTGAGATTAAGGGTCGCGGACATGGCCTCAAACCAACACAGATGACTTGATATAACACCAAGGGGGGTATACATGGGAGTAAATGTATACATAATGAGGTACATATATATGTAATAGGAGTCAACCTAATAAATGCATGGCATGGGAAATGAGTGAGAACAATTATATATAGAGGCCAATATAGTCATTATTGAGGGAAATATATGAAAATATGATTTGTCTATGTGGTTGAACTTGGGTTGTTTGGAGGAAGTTATCCTATTCGTTGAGGGGTTATTGTTTAACTCATATCTATTATCTATTTGGGAGATATGTTCCATATTCAAATCTTATGTACATTGTGTGTACTCTATTTTATTATACTATTTTAAGGATTTGGTACATAACATTTAGTATTAGAGTGAACCATCCTTGGGTTTGGTTCCTTCAAATGAGTTAGCTTAGAATTTTCACTCTAACTTTTTTTCATGGAATTTTCAAGGTGCAAAATATTTTGAGACCATAGAGGACACAACAAAATAATTGGGTCCAAAATTTAGATTATGGTTCGCTACATTTTTGGAGTAACAAGTTGTGGAAGTTAGATTTTTTTTATTGGTCCTAAAACTAGTCTCAAACAAGTGTTCTCAATAAAATAGTTTTATATCAAGCTAGAAAACTCCAATTGAATGCCACTAGTGAAATTGGAAAAAGAATAAACCAAACTATATTTTTTCCAAAATGTAGACTTGGAAGTGAAGTATTGGTGATGTGGTAATCTGCACAAGTTTTCTCTCCTAAAATAGAAAAAAAAAACAATGAGCTATGATAATGCAAGCATAAATTTATCTTGCAGATTCCAAATTGAATGAGACTAGTGGGAGTCTGAAGATAACATATTAGAGTACATCTTGTAAAAGGTTCAATAACACAATATCAAAATTGATGAAGCTATAATAGATTGAAGGCCAGCCAATAGGATAGTCTGATTGAGGTGATTCAAAATCTATTGGTGATCCAGGGGATCAAAATATGCTCAAAAATCAAAGTGCTCATAATTGCTTCAAAATGGACTCGTGTGTAGGCCTCATCCTCACGATCCCAACGCAATTTGAACAGGTTCAATCGAACGTTGTATGAGTGAGATATCGTGTTTTGTCCGATTTTCCAAACAAGGGAAATTTTGTTGATTATACAATTTGTACAGTTCATACAATGCTGACGTGGCATTTTCGTACTTCTGATGTGGCAAGGCCATACTTTTGATGTGGTAGGGCTGTATTTCTAACGTGGCATGGTCGTACTGCTGACGTGGAAGCTGACCATACTAACATGTGGCAGGTGGTCATACTAACACATGGCAGGTGATGACATGGCAGAGGTTGACATGGAATGCGACTAGCAAATGAGTTGGACCTATCAGATTGCAACACATGGCATGTAGGTGGACCAATGTTATGGTGTCACATGGACCAGAAATGGGTTTCCATGTGGCACCCCCTCCATTGCATAAAAGTTTGGTTGTGTTCGCGGGGGGGGGTCCAACCCGCGACCTCCGGGGATAGGTGGCAAGACTTGGCAAGGGTCGGGCTACCATCCCACCCATACAATGGTTCTTACTCCTAATGATTAGATATGTTATATGAGTTTACGTTAAGTTTCATCCAGGTGCCAAAAGTGTCGGGGATAAGCCTCAACCCTTGGTCTTACCCGCTACCACACATGATCTTACAACATATTATGCCAACCAACTCTCAGAGAGCGAGGAAACTTCCATTTGTTGAGTTGCGGTCACATGCCATATGACCATGCGATCGACATTAGTTTCAACAGTTGTCAGCAGAGGAGCGAGAAGATAGGTAGGCGCCCGACCACATGGGGGCCACGTGACCACGACCTTTTCCCTTGGGGGAGATAATCGCACTAATTGTTTGACAGAATGCCTGAATGTGCGGGATGCGTATGAGTGTTGGGTTTAGGCCTGGGAAACACCCAAAATCTAGGTTCATTCATTCTGGGTGTGTTTTGGCGAGCAGAGACAACAAAGAATTGGGAGAAACTTTCAGGGAGTGATTCCAACTCAGTTTTTGGCCAAACCAAGTGCAGGAAGAGCCCAACTAGGGGTTTTTGGACATTCTTGAGCCATTGAAGCCATCCATTTCTCATTCTAAGCATTTTAAATCACTGATTTTGACACTTTGAGCATTAATGAAAATGATCCATTGTAAGCTGGACCAAGAGATGTAGCCCAAGAGAGGGGTGAACTCCTTTATCATTTTGTTGTGTTAATGTGTATATTTTGTTGATTTTTTATGTTTGTTATGTTGTTCATGATTAAGTAAAAATTCATTAATATTTATGTGTTTGTAACTTGATTCTATTACCTAAGCACATACCATTTCACTTGTAATTTTTAAAGAGACTCAAGCCTTTCATTTTCATATCAAGTTGGTATCAGAGCATAGGTTTTTAAAGGTTTGATTTTTTGCAAGTGTTTGTTTTCTAATGCTTACAAGGTTGAAGCTCACAAGAGGAGAAGGTCAACTTGTAGAGCCAAGTTCTCAACTGTCAAGAAGGAGAACTACACAATCACCTCAAGCTTCAAGGAGATATTCACCAAGTATGCCTCATGAGGAGAGTCATGAAACTCTTACTTGAGAGGATGAAACTTTCAAAAAATCTTTTTATGATATGACAGAGATGGTGAAATTTTTATTTGAAGAAAGAAATTCAAGATTGCAAGGTGAAAGCTCAAACCCTTCAAAGGGTAATGGAGATAGTGGTGACAAAAATCCAAAAGGAAATGGAGGGAATGGTGATAATCCACCTCCTTCACCTCCATATTCCGCCTCTTCTACCATTTCACAACCACCTCAAAATTATCCAAAAGAACATCATAAAATTCCTCTACAAACCCCTTTGCTTAAGCTTGATATTAAGTTTGAATTTCCTATGTACAATGGAGAGGTAAATGTTGGGAAATTGAATAACTGGATTCATCAGATTGAAGTGTATTGTAGGATACAAAGGATCAAAGATGATGAAATTAATATTCAAATTGCTTCTCTAAGATTGGAAAGTGAAACACTCATTTGGTGGGAAGCCAAAACTCAAGAGGACATGAAGAAACATGGTAAATTTGTATCCCCTTGGAATGATTTTATTGTTTCACTTAAAAGACAATTTTATCCATTAGCATACATGCAGAAAGCTATTATGGATTGGAAAAACTTTAGACAAGTTAAAAGGCAAAGTGTTCAAAGCTACACTCGAGAATTTAGAAGAAGAGCTTTGATTTTGGGTATAGATTTATATTCTCAAGAAACATTACTCAAATATATTGGAGGATTTCATAGCTACTTGAGGCACATGATACTTATGTTTAACCCTACAAGTCTAGATGAAGTTTGTGTACAGGAAACTCATTTGGAAGCAAGAGGGAGGAATGAACCTCAAGAGGGCAGCAAGAAAACTTTTGTTCATGGAGACAAAGGAAAGAAGAAGTTCAAGGGAAATGGAAGAAAGAATGATTCAGTCAAGAAATAGGGAGAGAAAATCACATGTAAACATTGTTCAAAGGATGGCTATGATGAAGACCATTGTTGGAAACTTCATCCTGAAAAGAGACCCAAAAAATTCAGCCATAAGGGGAAACCAAAGACTAATGCAACCGTACAACATGATTTAGGTTTTGATTCGGGTGATGAAACAAAGATTACAGCCATGGGTTTTCCAGGTAAAGATTCAATTGAAAGTACTAGTTCTTCAAGTAGTAATAGCCTCAGTGAAACTCAACATGAAAAAGAAAGAATAGAGATTTTCCACATAAGGGTGATTTCAAAGCATACCAAGATAGATACTCTTTTTGATATTGGATCTCAAGCAAACCTCATATCTAAAGACATTGTCAAGAAACTAAAACTGGAAACTACTCCACATCATAAACCATACCCTGTAGGATGGATATGTGACAATGCCAAATTGCATGTGACAAGAAGGTGTAAACTTAGATTTTCCATCACTGCAAGTTGTATAGATGAGGTAGAACTTGATGTTATTCCAATGGATATCTGTGGTATTGTGTTGGGAAGCCCATACTTATATGATAGGAGAGCCATATTTCATCATCATGAGAACAAGTAGCATTTGTTTAAAAATGGAGTTGAGTACATTGTTAGAGCACATACAAAGAAGTTGAATTTGTCACTTGTAAATGTTGGACAAATGAAGAGATTAGTCAATGCTAGTAAGATTTTTTTCCTCTCGATGATCAAACCCAAAGATAATGTTGAAATATAAGCTTCCCAAGGTTGTGATGCAAATTTGAAATCTGATTTATATGAGGTTGTTAATCAATATGATGATATTTTTCAAGAACCAAAAGGATTGCCTCCAAAAAGGGCTATCCAACATGAGATACAATTGCAGCAAGATTGTCCTCTTCCAAGCATTGGTATGTATAGGATGTCAGTCATGGAGAATGTTGAAATTAAAAAACAAATCTGAGAGTTGCTTGACAAAGGGGTCATCATGCCAATCACATCGCCATGTGAATCACCAATTGTTTTAGTGCCAAAGAAAGATGGTACATGGCGCATGTGTGTAGATTTCAGGGCCTTGAATAAGATTACGGTAAAGAATCGGTATCCTCTTCGTAGAATTGATGATTTTCTTGATCAATTGAAATATGCTAATTATTTTCCTAAATTGGATTTGAGAAGTGGATATCATTAGATTATGATTGTTGAAGGAGACACTTGGAAGACATCTTTCAAAACAAAGCAAGGTTTGTTTGAGTGGATAGTAATGCCATTTGGACTTTGTAATGCTCATGCTACATTCATGAGAGTCATGAATGATGTTTTAAGGCCTTTTTTTGATGATTGTGTGATTGTCTACTTGGATGACATTTTGATATTTAGAAAATCTCGTGAAGAGCATGTTATGCATGTAAAGCAAGTTTTGGATGTCTTAAAGAAAGAGAATGTGTTTTTGAAGATGTCTAAATGTGAGTTTGGAAAGACCTCACTTCTTTACTTGGGACATATTGTTGGAGGAGGAGAACTAAAAATTGGTCCTTCCAAGGTCAAAGTCATTTTGGATTGGCCAAAGCCCAATAATTTGACAAAGGTAAGAAGCTTTTTGGGAGAAGCCCAATATTGGAGAAAGTTTATTGCTAACTTCTCTTCAATTGCAGCTCCATTACATGCAGTGGTAAGCATCAAGCAAGTTTTCCAATGGGGAGGCAAGCAACAAAAATATTTTGATGCATTGAAGGAGAATAGTAGTTCAACTCCAGTTCTTGCACTTCCTAATTTGAGACAACCATTTGAGATCCAAACAGATGCAAGCAATTATGCAATGGGAGTAGTCTTGTTGCAACATGGTAAGCCCATTTGTTTTCATTTTGAAAATTTTAATGGTGTTGTGATTAACTATCCTACTTATGATAAGGAGTTGTATGCATTGGTGCAAAGTGTAAAAAAATGGAAACATTATTTGTTGGGAAAAGAAATTGTCATTCACACAGATCATCAACCATTGGAATACTTACAATCACAAACAAAGCTACAACAAGAAAGGTGCTTCGGATGGGTGGGGTTTCTACAACAATTCCACTTGGTTATAAGGTATAAGAAAGGAATTTATAACAAAGTTGTTGATATGCTTTCTAGGCCTATCATTAGTGCTTCAATTATTCTTAAGCATAATTCTACCATGCATGAGAGCTATGTTGAACAATATGCTTTAGATGTTGATTTTAAATATATTTATGCAACTTTGTGTCATTCCAACCAAGTTGAGGAATTGGATTACCATGTGCATGATAAGATTTTGTATCATCTCGGTAAGATATGTATTCCACAGGGTGAAAGAGTCAACATCATAAGGGAAGCTCATTCTTCTCTTATTGTTGGCCACTTTGGTGTAGGCAAGAAAGTGGCTAATTTGCAAAGGTATTGCTATTGGCCTAAAATGAATGAAAGGGTTTCAATATATGTAAGAGGATGTTCTTTATTGTGCTACAAGAAACCTAGCAATAGAAAGTTGGGTTTGTATACTCCACTTATGGTTTCTTCTCGTCCTTGGGAAAGCATTTCCATGGACTTCGTAGGAGGCCTACCTATGTCTAAAAAAAATCATGATTATATTTATGTTGTGGTTGACTGTTTCACAAAAATGTGTATTTTGATGCCTTATAAGAAGCAGGTTATATCTGAGAAAACAACACAAACATTCTTTCAGCATGTTTGGGTACATTTTGGGTTGCCTAAATTGATTATTTCTAATTGAGATTCTCGATTTATTGGGAACTTTTGGTCAATTTTATGGGCACTCGTGGACACCAAGTTAAAAAAGAGCACAACTTTTTATCCACAAACCGATGGTCAAACATAATTGGTTAATAGACTAGTAGTGTATCTTCTTTGTGGTTATTGTAGTAAGCATCCTAAGCTTTGGGATGAGCACCTACACTACATTCATCATGCTTACAATCGGGCTAAGCACTCTTCAACTCAAACATCTTCATTTGAGGCATGTTTTGGTTATTTTCCAAAATCCCCTTTAGATTTTATCTTTGGGAAAGATATTTCTATTGATGGTCAATATGGCATTGATAGAGCAAAGAATTTCATTGAACAAATTCAGTTGGTGCATCAAATGGTACAAGAACAATTGGAAAAGAGCCAAGACAAGTACAAGACAAGACATGAAAAGCATCATGTTGATCATTGTTTCCAAGTTGGAGATGAAGTTTGGATTTACATTAGCAAAGAGAGGCTTAAAGGACAAGGTAAAAAACTAAAACCAATTAGATATGGACCTTTCAAGATTCTTGAAAAGATTGGTAACAATGTCTTCCATTTGGATTTGTCTCCTTATATGAAAATGTATTTAGTTGTCAATGTTGAGAATTTGAGATTGTATGAGACTCATTTGATTGATGATCAAGGAGAGCATGTTCAGATTCCTTCTATAGATGATTTCTCGCCAGAATATCTTTCAAAACTGCATGAAGATACAATCCTTGACAGGAGTATGAGAACTTCAAAATGAGGGAATGTGGAATACCTTTGAGTTGGTCTTAAAGGAACAAATCCAAGAAAGGACAAGTGGATTGAGGTTGGAAAGGTGAGGGAATTGTACCCCATCTTTAGATTGACTGAAAGTAGTCTTTTGGAGGTCCGAAATCTTCCCAATGGGAAGGAGTGATCCAGGGTATCAAAATATGCTCAAAAATCAAAGTGCTCAAAATTGCTTCAAAACAAACTCATGCATAGGCCTCCTCCTCACGATCCCAATGCAACTTGAACGGGTTCAAAAGAATGTTGTATGAGTGGGATATCGCGTTATGTCCGCTTTTCCAAAAAGACACAATTTTTTTTATTATACAATTCATATAGTGTTGATGTGGAATGTCCATATTGATGATGTGGTATGGCCGTAATGCTAATGTGGTAATTTTTTCCTGCTAACGTGGCAAGGTCGTACTATTGACGTGGGAGTTGACCGTAATTACACGTGGCAGGTGGTCATATTGATACATGGTAGGTGATGATGTGGCAAGTGATGACATGGCAGGTGACTGGCAGATGAGTTGGACCTATCATATTGCAACATGTGGCATGTAGGTGGGCCAGTTTTATGGTTCCATTTGGCCCAGACATGGGTTGCCACATGGCACCCCCTCCATTGCATAAAATTTTGGTTGTGATCGTAGGGGGGTCGAACCTGTGACCTCCAGGGACAGGTGGCAAGACTTGGCAAGGGTCGGGATACCAGCCCTCCCACACAATGGTTCTTACTCCTAATGACTAAACATGGTATATGATTTTGCGTTAAGTTTCATTCGAGTGCCAAAAGGCCAGGGATAAGCCTCAACCCTTGGTCTTACCCGCTACCACACATGACCTTGCCACATATTATGCCAAACAACACTCAAAAAGAGGGAAATTTCCATTTGTTGAGTTGCGGTCACATGCCATATGACCATGTGGTCGGCGCTAGTTTCAACGGTTTCTAGTAGAGGAGTGGGAAGATAGCTCGACGCGGGGCCACATGGGGGCCACGCAACCACAACCTCTGCCCTTGGGGGCGCTAATCACGTAAATTTTTAGACAGAATTCCTGAATGTACAGGATGCGCACGAGTGTTGGGTTTAGGCATGGGAAATGCCCAAAAGCCAGGTTTAGTCATTTTGGTGAGCAGAGACAACAAATAATTGGGAGAAACTTCCATTGAGTGATTCCAACTTCGCTTTTGGGCAAAACAGGTGTAGGAAGAACCCAAATAGGGGTTTTTGGATGTTCTGGAGCCATTGAATCCATCCATTTCTCATTATGAGAATTGTAAAGCACTGATTTTGACACTTTGAGAATTAATGAAAATGATCCATTGGAAGCTAGATCGGGAGATGTATCCCAAGAAAGGGGTGAACTCCTTTATCATTTCGTTGTATTAATGTGTGTATTTTGATGGTTGTTTATGTATGTTATGCTTCTCATGATTAAGTAAAAAATCATTAATCTTTATGTGTTTGTAACTTGATCCTCTTACCCAAGAACATACCATTTCACTTGCAAATTTTAAAGAGACTCAAGCCTTTCATTTTCAAATCAATTAGAAAGAGGAAACATGGGAGAATATAATGCAAATATAGTAATAATTATTTTGGATCATTATTTTTAAGATATTGAGGCTGGAAATTGATAGTTTTAGTTAGAATTAAGAATGAGTTGAAACACCTACATTTAGAGGATATGAAAATAAAGATGAAATTAATCCTAGGGAATGGTGTTGGTGCATATTGTGCATGCATACAATGCACTTGATATATATGATTCCATTGATGTTTTATTTATTTATCTTTAACACTTTTATGCATATGCAATAGTTAATCTTACTTAGCTATTAGCTTTTCCTTGATTTAAGGAGACATTCATGGCATGTCATGACATGGATTTCTTTCCTAAATCTCCTTATAGTAGGAATTGTATTTTTATTTCTTTGACCCTCATTATGTTTTTAGATTAGTTGATTAATTAGAATTGGAAATACCTTGCACAAATCTATGTGTTTCCCTTCTTGATCTGCAATTCTTCTCTAGTTGGATGCAAGCTAATGATGGTCTCTCATGATGTATTAGTGGCAATGCAAACATGTAGAAACAACAATATGTTAACTTGGAGGGATTATTCAAGGTACTTTTACAATGAATTTGAATATGGTGTAAGAACATGAAATGTAGGAAATTGAATTAGCTTTCTGAATATATAATTTTATTTATAGAAATTGTGAATAACTATGTGAAATTTGAGTTTTTCTAATAGTGGTATGTTATTTTTCAAGCAAAATATAAGTTATATGTCTTTGTTAGTGCAAGTGTTGAGTACCTTAAAGATGGAATTTCCTTAAAAAAATTGTATAGTTGTAGAGAACCCAATGTTCTAATGCGGTGTATTTTTTCAAAATTTATAATATTAATTTTATATATTTTTTTAAATTATGAAAGTCAATATATCCTTGAAATTACAACACCTTCTATTAGTGCAGGCTACAAGGGTTTTAACGTTATAAGAAAAAATAGATTGTAGATCGTAGTCTCTTTTAGTGTGGTGTGTTATCACATATTCTTGTAGGGGGTCATTTTTCCTCTAGATTTGGCCCTTGGGTGACACAATTCGAAAGAAGGGGGATTAAAAACCCACAAATGCATGCCATCCAAATTTGGGGTGTGTTGTGCTAAGGCGTGCACATATCAGAGGGGAGCTAGCGTTCGCTAAGCTCTAGTTTGGGAGTTCGGGAATCAGGAGAGTCGGGAGTGGCTCACATCATAGCACCTGAAGCCCGAAGTCGTGAAGCGCTCGAGAGTGGGCCCAAGGTCACATGCAGGTAAAGATGCAAAATTCACATGAGCTACGCCAAGGGCCAAAATGCTGGTGTTGGTCGCAGAAAGAGGCTGCCATGTTTTCCAAGTGCCAGGTCAACTCGACCTCGTTCTGATCCCGATGAGGCAGTTAATGAAAGTGGGGAGAAGTGGTTGAAACATCATCTTTCCCCTATGAATGGAAAGTCATAAAAGTATGACCGAAGAGACATACAGGGATTGGCAAAGCCAAGATTTTGTCTAACAGGGGAAGGCATGTGCAGAAGAAACTGTATGCACAGTCTAACTGAGAAGATGCGACACCATGAAGGCTCGAGCACGCCTCTGCTGGGGTAATTTTTGAGTATATGTATGTAGTTTTGATATTTTTTTGTGTTCGATGGTTGAGCTAGGCTCCCAATTGTAAATTTTTTAATGAAGCTCTGGTTGTGTATTTTGATTTGAGACTGTTAGATTAATAGAAGTCAACTTCTTTCCATCTCTTTGTTCATGCTATGTTGAAACACTCGAGTATGGATGATCCAGCCGAGGATTGTTATGTTGTTATAATGTAGGTTTGATTATAGCTACATCGTGATCAGTTTTACTCAGTTCCATGTGTTGTCTTTTCCCTCTTACACTAGATGGCTTGAGCATGGAAGATCCAGTCAATTTGTTGTAGTTGTAGGATGATGGAGGTTTGATCATTCTATTGCTGCAGCTATGTCGTTTGGACATATTGCAGTGTCTGAATATTGAGCTCAAGAGTGATATTGAGTCTGAGATTTTATTCTCTGAGATGTTGGAAGGCCTGAAGCCCATAGAAGTCTCATTCACATTTCTCATTAAGTCTTCCCTCTGCTCACATTTAAACTCATTTTCCTGACTGAATTTAGTTGTGGCCCTCACTTCCCTATGCATTTCTAGCCTAGTTTTCTGAGTTAAAATGACATCATCTTGAGTCTGCACCCATTTGACCTCTTTAAAACCAACCTATGACATAAAAATTTGATGGGTATTGGGATTACCTCCAACGCAATCTTGAGGTGACTTCTGGTGCTAACATTTCTAGCGTCGTTGCCAGGGATGAAATTGAAAACCTTTCCCTGGGTAGAACAACAACGAGATTTTGATTTTGAGGGTGCATCAGATATCAGAACCATTGAATATTGTGTTTGCACCTGGCAACTCCATTGTTTAAGTGTGGCTGCCTCTAGCTATAGCTATAGCCCCTGGGAGAACACAACGATCAGATCTGGTCTTTGATGGTGAACAAAGATCAGACACACGCATTATGCATATAATTCACCTGGCGATTGCATGGTTAAGGGATCGATTGACGACTCCACTGGTTCGAAATGGACAATATCCTGGCTCGAAGGTTTGATCCATTTAACTTCTCTGTTGTTCCTAGTTTTCCCAATTTTGTTCCTACTCCAGATGGATGGGTTGATTATTTGCCCATATTTAAAGAGCCTAAAGAGGACAAACCTTCTCAGCATATCCGTGAGTTTCATGAACTCATGCATCAGTGGGAGATACATCATGAGGATGTACTTATGAATATGTTCATGTTCTCATTGGACAGGGATGCCCATGAGTGGTATCGATCCTTGCCCCCTACTAGCATCTCCTCCCTGGAATAGTTTCATGCAGCCTTTAATAAGCATTTTCAAAGGCATTATTCCTCAAATTTAATTTGTTCTAGTTGTTGTGAGGGATATAAATGTTGTGTTCCAGATATGGTAGTATCTTATAGAAGCTGTGAGAATTAAAATTGTGAGGAGGAAGGTTGCGAGGAGGAAGAAGATGCCCTGGCTGAGTTGGTGGAGCAGGTAAAAGCACTTTCTGCAGAATTATAAAAACTAAAGGCAGAAAATGCATGATGCTCGTTTGAAGGGAGTGCATAGGATTTTCCATTCCTTGAAGAAGATGTTCTTGGAAGCCCTACTGATGATAATAGTTTTGAATATTTCATAGTTGTAGAGACATTAGCTTCTACTCCTGATGAGCCTATTGTCTCATATTTAAAAGAAGAAGTCATTGTGGAAGAGGATTGTTCTCTTTTTCTTCATGAGATTTCTCATGATGTGTTTACATTTGGGATTGAAAAGAAGGATCGGGAGATTGTTCCATTTTTGCAATATGGAGGAGTTTTGTGCTCACCCAGCTTTGATGATTATTTAGATGAAGAGCAGCAAAGCCCTACATCACATTTTGACAGCATGGGGAGCAACCGACCTATATATGATAGCCATGAAAGAAGTTCTGACCTAGATATGCAGGATTTCCAAGAACATACAGTAGAGCCATGTCCCCTATTCATTAACGAAAATTATTATGAGGAAATCAGCCATCCCGGGCCTGCAAAAGATGTTGAGCAGCAGTTTGAAGAGTAGAGATTTCCCATGGTTCTTGTTTATGATGATTATGAATATGACCCTTGGGAGAGCCATGAAGAAGAAGAGGAGTAGCAGAAGGGGCAGTCTATCTCTTGTCCAGAGCCTACTAGTGAGCGACCATCGCCTGAGATCAGTCAGCCTGCACTGGCCTTTCACCCACCTATGCTTGCCAGAGACAGTAAGCCTGGTCTGAACAACTGCAAGACAAATTAGGCTACCTGTTACAATTTTTCTAGAGTTTGCTTCTTGTCCTATGAGCCTATGGAGGAATACATGGAGTTGTATTTCCTTCATGTTTTGAAGTTGCCCAGCTTTATCCTCACCTCGGGATTAGGAGGAAAGCTGAATAATGTAACCATTTTGTTGTCACGGTTGCATTATCTATTATCAATCATTGACAGAATAAACAAATTTGTAGCTAGGAAGTTGTTTGAATGGCTATGGTGGAAGTTTGCTTTCACCTAGCACTGTGTAAAAATTAAATTACTTTAGGATTGTACATAAATAAGCTCCTTGGAGCATGTGTGTTTATTTTCATTTTTACTTATCGGCTTGTATTCCTCAGCAGGGTATTTTGAGCTTGACTCCATAGCCCAATCCAGAAGGTGACTAGAACTAGAAAAGGAGTTCTTAAAGCCTCGCAAGGAGGACTCTATCCCCAATGGAGCCTAATGTTATCACATATTCTTGCAGGGGATGTTTTTCCTTTGGATTTTTCCCTTGGGTGACAAAATGTTAAAGAAGGGGGCTTAAAAGCCCACAAATGTGTGTCATCCAAAGTTGGGGCGTGTTGTGCTAAGGCACGCACATATCGGAGGGGAGATAGCGCTCGCTAAGCTCTAGTTCGGGAGTTCGGGAATTAGGAGAGTCGAGGGTGGCTCACATCAGAGCACCCGAAGCCCGAAGTCATGAAGCGCTCGAGAGTGGGCCCAAGTTCGCATGTAGGTAAAGGTGCAGAGTTCACGTGAGCTACACCAAGGGCCTAAACGCCGGTGTTAGCCACAAAAAGAGGCTTCCATTTTTTCTAGGTGTCAGGTCGACTCGGCCTCGTTCTGATCCCGATGAGGCAGTTAATGAAAGTGAGGGGAGGTGGTTGAAACATCGTCTTTCCCCCATGAATGGAAAGTCATAAAATTTTGACCGAAGAGTCATAGAAGGACTGGCAAAGTCAAGATTTTGTCTGACAGGGGAAGGCGTGTGCAGAATAAACTGTATGCCCAGTCTGACTGAGAAGATGCAATGCCATGGAGGCTCGAGCACGCCTCTGTTGGGCAATTTTTTGAGTATATGTATGTAGTTTTTATATTTTGTTGTGGTCGATGGTTGAGCTAGGATCCTAATTGTAAAGTTTTTTATGAAGCTCTGGTTGTGTGTTTTGATTTGAGACTGTCAGATTAATAGAAGTCAACTTCTTTCCATCTCTTTGTTCATGTTGTGTTGAAATGCTTGGGTATGGATGATCAAACCGAGGATTGTTATGTTGTTATAATGTAGGTTTGATTATAGATACATCGTGATCAATTTTACTCAATTCCCTATGTTGTATTTTCCCTCTTACACTAGATGTCTCGGGCATGGAAGATCCATTCGAGTCGTTGTAGTTGCAGGATGATGGATTTTTTATCATTTTGCTGCTGCAGCTGTGTTGTTTGGACATATTGCAATGTCTGAAGCTTGAGCTCAAGATTAATCTTGAGTTTGAGATTTTATTCTTCGAGCTGCTGGAAGGCACGATGCCCATAGCAATATCGCTCATCTTTCTCATTAATTCTTCCCTCTACTCACATTTAAACTCATTTTCCTGACTGAAGCTAGGTGTGGCCCTCACGTCCTTATGCATTTCTGGCCTAGTTTTTAGAGTTAAAACAATATCATCTTGAGTTTGCGCCCATTTCACCTCTTTAAAACCAACCTGTGACATAAAACTCTGATGGGTACTGGGCTTACCTCCAACGCAATCTGGAGGTGACTTCTGGTGCTAACATGGTGTATAACTTATTTGAAAAATGGTTAAGCTGATAAAAAGTTATAGCGGAAATAAAAGAGCTATTTATTTTCAAATTCTGATATATGTCAAAAAAAAATATAGATTAAAAATAGAAGACAATAATATTTTTTTTTCTAAATATATATATTTTTAATATGTATAGCCGACTCCATCTGTGTCTAGTTTCATCGACAACTGATTTGTGTATCTTATAGAAAAATAACATAAAAAATAGAGATATACAGAGGTATTCATAAAAATGGAGGTTTTTATGTATTTGCATACCAAACCACTAGGTATTTCATCTCGAACCTAAATCTGAGGCAATCAACTCACCAAACACATACGCTAGATTTGTTACCCCTGCTCAAAAAAAATTGAAATGAAAATAAAGAGCACACACTTTAGGAATGTGCATGTGTTCCTAAAGTGAATGTGCATTATTAGGAATAGGAACACACGTGCATTCTTGTCAACACAAAATAACTCTCTCTCTCTCTCTCTCTCTCTCTCTCTCTCTCTCTCTCT
>JZKD02S1804491.1:0-12147 GCA_000966675.3 Picea glauca | reverse complement strand
TGGATGAAACATAGATAAATCCACCTCAAAGTCAATAAAAAATAAGAGGATGCATAGATGATGCCATTTGTTTTAGATCTATGTCAAAAAGAGAAATTATGGAAAATATTGCTCAGATGAATTTCATGACAACCCTAAAGGTTGGAGGACTATTGTGATATTATTCCTTGTCTTCATTAGGGATTATAGTTTTTAGTCATATAGTCAAATTATGTTGATCATATGTTAGTTAATTACGTTTTCCTAACATATTATAAAGTTTTGTAAAGTTTTATATTAAATCCATTTTTTATTAAATGGAAAAATATTTATATCTAATATTTGAAATATATTTGAAATGGATACAATCAATTTTTTATTGGCCTAGCAACTATGATGGGACTTTATTGTCCTTGGTATATGTAAAAGAAGAAAATTATGCACCATACAGATTGTGTGTGTACCATCTTCTTATGTCTATTGGATACAACACTATTAACCATGCAACAAGCAGAATGGAAATGGCACATTACCAATCATTGGCTTAGTGCATGGTGTATATTGCTTGTCATATGTAAAAATTATAACCTATTTATTAGACTTTGAAAAATTGTTTTCAAATAAATAATTTGAAAAAATTATAAAGTGACCACATACTATTGGATTTAATTCATATTGAATGCTCTATTAATTCACCTTCCAAGCATGCAGGTTCTTGGTAAGTTTTCGGGAAGGGCAGTTGCAGTCCACTCGGTACGCTGCATGGAGCCATCACCTACAAGTTTCAAACATCATAACTAGCTTGATCCTCCACCACTTGCAAACATCGACTCAAACAACCTCCAACAAAACCCAATACAACGAATGAAAATGGATCACTCAATACAACAATTGAAAGTAAATTCACTTTAGTCCTTTTATGAAGCTTGCCTAAGTGAACCAAGCCTTCATAAAATTTTGACATCGATGTCATTTAGATTCAATATTAAATGCATGTCAAGCCTTCATAGTTATTCCATGCTTCATTTTCCTTGGCTAGTAAGCACACCAACAACCCTGTGGTTTTTGTCTACAACTTGCTACCCAAGTCACACTACCAAAAGATTTTTCTTCGCTTTGAAAATAGAATTTAGTGTGCACCATGCTTTGGCATCAATGCTAAATAAATGGACGTTATAGGACATTGAATTAGTTGTTCTTGAATTATAAAGGGAAACATAAGCATATTTTTGTGGATGACATCCATAATGGAAGAAATCCTTAAAAGAATATAAAAACGAGTTCGTTCAATGCACATTAGTTTATGAAAGAACATAGTTATATATTTATAAAATATAAATCATATTAGGATAAAATCATGAAGATGGGTAACACTTTTGCATGTTTTATGAGAAAAAAAAAAACTGTATTTTCACAAGTTCTTCAACTTCCGGCACACAAAAGTATTTGTTTTATTTAGAATTTCACTTTACAATAAAAACAAAACTTGTGAAGAATTTTGTTAGCTTTCCAATGACTATTTTTCAAAAATATTTTATTAAAATTTGATATGTCAATTTGACAATTGTTTAACAGTATGTTCCTTAAACATGAAAGGAATGATAATGAGTTATTTTTTCCCACAACAATGTATCTATTGTTATCTCCTCAAATAAATTGGTGGATTTTTTCTTTTTGAGGTGATAGGTTGTGGTCTAAATTTTATTTCTAAATTTTTGTAAGTAGGTTAGAGAGTCTGTATTTTGAAAATGAGCTCAAAAGAAATTTTGAATTTGGTTTGGTCAAGAAAAATTTAGAATATCAGGTTTCGGTGGTTTAGGAGAGCCTCAAATGTGCTCATTAACCACCGAAAGCCTTTATTCCCGGCAGTTAAGGGGTCGAAGCAAGAAGGCAATTAACCATCGAAAGTGTTTCAACGGTAAAAATGGAAATCCCGTGCTTTCGCACGAGCCAGCTGTCAAGTTGACGCAATGATTAAAACATAACCGTCGAAATCTCGCCATGGTGGAGGGGATGCATGCTCACGGTGTCTATCTAAAAGTTTTGAAGTCCCTGTGTCCTTTCAACCGCATTGGTCTTTTCAAAATCCAAACACGGCAGTGATTTTCATGTATGATTTCACGGAGCCTCCCTCCATTTCAGTCGCAGGTACACTAACCATCATGATCTGGTTATTCCTTCATTGAATCCTCGATAAGTCATTATGAATCCCGGAGGTTGTTGAGATAACCGTGAGCTCGCAATTTCATCAGTAAATCGTATTTTCAGAGAATCCTAATCTCGTTTCCTCTGGTGATTGTCAAAGTGCCATTAAGTCCAGCAAGCACTCCCGAGTCAAGTAATCCTGGTTGGGTTATCAGGTAAGCTCAGAATCTATCCTATTTCAGTTTCAAAAATAAAAATGTCATCGAAAATCTAAAGTTTTGGCATATTCTCAGTCAAATTGTCGTCCGAAACTGGGTTAGTTTTCTGAAATCGGTAATCCTAATATTTGTGTCACCCTGTTCCACCGGTTTTTCATGAGTGACACTTGTTGTCTGCCTAATTTCTAGAGTCATTGTCTCCCGGGACGTCCAGCTCCCCATAATCATAGGCACACTGAACATTGACCCATGTCGAAAGCAGCGCCATCTTTGAGATCTGAGGTAGATGGAGTGTGGTATTTAGAAGCTCACCCAGAGGTGGCCGAATTTTTCAAACATATCGGAGTTTTTGCATACTGTGAGAAATTAACCAAATTTCACCAACAGGTGGCCGAATCTTTTGTTATTTCCTATGATGGAAGGACGGCTAAAGTTGGCAAGGAGGAGACTATCATTGACGAAGCATCCATCGCTGAGTACACAGGTTTACCTAGGTCGGGAGATTGTTGGTTCAAGACTACCACACCTTCAAACATCGAATTTAGGTCATATTTGCTACCGGTGCATAAATATTTCATTTGGAAGAAGGATATTCCCATGTCTTATTTGGAACCAAAGTGGTAGTCCCTGTTGAAGGAAATTTTGGTGTATATCACTTGTGAGGGGCGCTACAATAGGGTAATGTTTTATCATTTTAAACTTCTAAATCATTTCACAGGTAGAGAGCCTATAAACCTGCCTTACTTCTTTCACAAAACCCTAACGAAGATGGAAAGACAAGTGAAAGCCCAGCCTGCTAAGGTTGTCAGCAGATTATCACATCAAGGGCTAATTACTCTTCTTGTGAGAGAAGCTCTGCAGAGGAAACAGATTGAGTGGGGATTCTTTTTGTTTTGGAATGAATTTCAAGCAGAAAGACCACCAGAGGCAGAAAATAAGAAAGCCAGGGGTAGAAAAACTCCTACTCCCAAGAGCAGTCAGAGGAAAAGGAAAGGAATCTCACTACCAAGAGATCCCATAAAACCATCCCCTGGAAAGAAGAAGGGAATCAAGAGAAAATTGCAGTTTGAAGGTAAACAGTCTAAAAACCCTGCCACAGGAAATAACCTTCTAAATCTACCTTACAGTGATTCAGAATCAGAACAAGAGGTGGCAGACACACAGGATAACATGCAGACTGAACAGGGTGCAGATTTTCATCCAAATCTACCTTCACCAAGTCCTCCAGAGGCCCATAGGCAACCAGAAGCAGAAGCCTCCTCAAGCAGGCCTAAAATAGCTAGAACACGGAAAATCAACAAGCTCCTGCAACAGGTTTATGAAATGGAAGTACTAGAAAGGGTGATCAAAAAAGCCAACACAGACCTCACTGACAGAAATGCAGAATTGTTCAAAATGAATCAAACCCTCAAGGAGAAGCATGATAAAATTAAAGATAGAAACATGGTATTGATCAGAGAAAACATGAAGTTGTATAGACAGCTCAGGAGCCTGAGGTTAATGTTAAAATAGTTTCAATCACCAGCAGAGGAGAAGACTGGATTGGAAACTTTGGCTAACTTAGCCACGACTATGATGAACACACCAGAACACCCCACACAGCCAGTAGAAGTTCACAAGTCTGCAAGAACAAGGGTTGCCTCATCTAAGAAACCCTGAGCATCAAAAAAGGGATCCAGGTGAGCAGTTTTACAAATTTTGAAATTTTCTCAAAGATGCAGTTTCGGTGGTTTAGGCGAACAGGACGATTGTTCATTAACCACCGAAAGCGATTCTTTCGGTAGTTAACCCACCCAAAATCTTTCCAAGTTAACCATCGAAATCCTGTCATGTTCAGAATAATCAAGTTTTTGCACAGATCAAGGTTTTTTGAGTTGAAAAGATTTGAAATCTTTTTGAATGAACATCTGATGAATTATCAAGACAAATCCAACAGTTATTTTTGACAGATTGTGGAAAGAAGACGTGTTCCAAAGGTTTTTGATATTTTTTGACATGATAGAAAATCAGGACACTTTGCCACCTCAACAGATTCGAATTTGCCTCTTTTGGAGGTCATCATTTAGCCTTGGGAGGCTATCCTGCACTTCACCAACAATCAAGAAGAGAGAAAGACCATGAAATCTGGGATTGACCTCATTTTTTGGGATCATCCCACATCTTTTGCAACTGAATTTTGAGTTACTATCTTTAGTATATTTGATCCTTGTTTTCAGGATCTCAAAACTACTTTGTAAAGCTATAAATATTAGGATAGAATATGAACCAAGGGTTCGATTTTGGGTTCTACATGCAGCTACTGTAACTAAGACTCATTCTTAATATATGAAACATTGCAAGCTTCCTTCATCTGTGTTTTCAGACCTTTCTTTTTTGTTCTTTGATATCTTATGAGTGAATGATTTCTTTGTTGGCGCTTATTCAATCTACATGTGACTGTCATCTCACTAATTGATTGATTAAGTTAAGGATCATAAGTTATTGCCTTANCTAGAGGGTTAGAGATTAAGCATAAATCGAATAAAACTTATAAAACTCATGCATTGGGACGGGAAAAGTATTCTTTTATTAATCTCAAGATGAATCAACTTACAATAATAATAGATACCGGCCACCATTCCTCGATCCTGATCCTGGGCTCCTCCTCTTCTTTGTCCTCCAACTGCTTTGCTTGAATTCTCCTTAAGCTTGCGGAAAGGCTAAAGGGTTGGGACAAATGGATTTGGAAATTGGGCAGAGTTTCTTTGCTATGATTTTCCTCCTCCCAGATAGTACCCCTATCCCTTATTTTATAGGCTAGATGGAGCTAGGGTTTTGGACGAACTCTCGGCCATGCATTGCCGAGAGTTTCAGTTAACTGACCCATAGCTTTTTGTCCCGTCGACAACTTTCCATTTTTTGTGATTCTGAAGGAAAATGCGGGCTGTAGTGGGCCTGCTAGCATTTGCACACGGGCTATAGTGGGCCTGCTAGCATTTGCACACGGGCTATAGTGGGCCTGCTAGAGTTTTATTTTAGATAAACGTGGGCTGTAGTGGGCCTGCTAGCTTTTACTTTTTAAAAATGGAGTTTTTAGAAGAGTTGTTCAGTAGTTTTTTGGCAAAGAAGGGATATGAGTTGGCCTGATGCCAGGTAAGCATGTGTGGTGCAATTTAGGGTTATAACACTAGGCGATGTAAGTAAGGTGTGAGTGTGTGTGTGTGTGTGTAATGCTAGTTTCTAAGGTTAAGTGAAGGCCAACGTGCTAAGTGCAAGTGATAGTTGTAATTTCTTTGTGCATACTGTGTGAGACTTGCAAGGCTATGTGAAAGTAACTGCAAGAGACTGTGTAAGGGATTTGTGTTATAACCTAGCTCGGGGAAGGAGGATCTGGAAAGGTGTGTGTAGATCTCCTGTCCTTTGAGGAGAAGGATTTTGATTCTATGTTCCTGTAAGAAGGTTGACAAGAAGAAAATAAATAAGAGAAGAGTTGGTGGACATAGCCCCAGGCTGGGGGTGAACCACGTATATCCTGTGTTATGGTTTCTTTGCTCATTTTGATTATTTCTTTGTTCCTTTGATGTGATTTATTCTTAGTGTTTTTATCTTTATGAATGTTAGGAGCATATTGTTATCTCCTCAAATAAATTGGTGGATTTTTTCTTTTTGAGGTGATAGGTTGTGGTCTAAATTTTATTTCTAAATTTTTGTAAGTAGGTTAGAGAGTTTGTATTTTGAAAATAAGCTCAAAAGAAATTTTGAATATGGTTTGGTCAAGAAAAAGTCAGAATATCAGGTTTTGGTGGTTTAGGCAAGCCTCAAATGTGCTCATTAACCACCGAAAGCCTTTGTTCCCGGCAGTTAAGGGGTCGAAGCAAGAAGGCGACTAACCACCGAAAGTGTTTCAACGGTAAAAATGGAAAGCCCGTGCTTTCACACGAGCCAGCTGTCAAGTTGGTGCAATTATTAAAACATAACTGCCAAAAGCTCGCCATGCTGGAGGGGATGCACGTTCGTGGTGTCTATCTGAAAGTTTTGAAGTCCCTGTGTCCTTTCAACCGCAATTGGTCTTTTCAAAATCCAAACACGGTGGTGATTTTCATGTATGATTTCACGGAGCCTCCCTCCATTTCAGTCGCAGCTACACTAGCCATCATGATCTAGTTATTCCTTCATTGAATCTTCGATGAGTCATTATGAATCCTGGAGGTTGCTGAGATAACCGTGAGCTCGCAATTTCATCGGTAAATTGTATTTTCAGAAAATCCTAATCCCGTTTCCTCTAGTGATTGTTAAAGCGCCATTAAGTCCAGTGAGCACTCTCGAGTCAAGTAAGCCTAGTCGGGTTATCAGGTAAGAACAGAATCTATCCTCTTTCAGTTTCAGAAATGAAAATGTCACTGAAAATCTAAAGTTTTGGCATATTCTCAGTCAAATTGTCGTCCGAAACTGGGTTAGTTTTTTGAACTCGGTAATCCTAATATTTGTGTCACCCTGTTCCACCAGTTTTTCATGAGTGATACTTGTTGTCTGCCTAATTTCTAGAGTCATTGTCTCCTTGGACGTCCAACTCCCCATAATCATAGGCACACTGAACATCGACCCATGTCGAAAGTAGGGCCATCTTTGAGATCTGAGGTAGATGGAGCGTGGTATTTAGAAGCTCACTCGGAGGTGGCCGAATTTTTCAAACAGACCGGAGTTTTTTCATGCTGTGAGAAATTAACCAAATTTCACCAACAGGTGGCCGAATCGTTTGCTATTTCCTATGATGGAAGGACGGCTAAAGTTGGCAAGGAGGAGATTATCATTGATGAAGCAACCATTGCTGAGTACACAGGTTTACCCAGGTCGAGAGATTGTTGGTTCAAGACTACCACACCTTCAAACATTGAATTCAGGTCATATTTTCTACCGGTGCATAAAGCTTTGATCTGGAAGAAGGATATTCCCATGTCTCATTTGGAACCAAAGTGGCAGTCCCTGTTGAAGGCAATTTTGGTGTATATCACTTGTAAGGGGCACTACAACAGGGTAATGTTTTATCATTTTAAACTTCTGAATCATTTCACAGGTAGAGAGCTTATAAACCTGCCTTACTTCTTTCACAAAACCCTAACAAAGATGGCAAGACAAGTGAAATCCCATCCTGCTAAGGTTTTCATCAGATTATCACATCAAGGGCTAATTACTCTTCTTGTGAGAGAAGCTTTGCAGAGGAAACATATTTAGTGGGGCTTATTTTTGTTTTGGAATGAATTTCAAACAGAAAGACCACCAGAGGCAGAAAATAAGAAAGCCAGGGGAAGAAAAACTCCTACTCCCAAGAGAAGTCACAGGAAAAGGAAAGGAATCTCACTACCAAGAGATCCCATAAAATCATCCCCTGGCAAGAAGAAAGGAATCAAGATAAAATTGCAGTTTGAAGGTAAACAGTCTAAAAACCCTGCCACATGAAATAACCTTCTAAATCTACCTTACAGTGATTCAGAATCAGAACAAGAGGTGGCAGAGACACATGATAACATGCAAACTGAACAGGGTGAATATTTTCGTTCAAATCTACCTTCACCAAGTCCTCTAGAGGCCCATAGGCAACCAGAAGTAGAAGCCTCCTCAAGCAGGCCTAAAATAGCTAGAACACAGAAAATCAACAAGCTCCTACAACATGTTTATGAAATGGAATTCCTAGAAAGGGTGATCAAAAAATCCAACACAGACCTCACTGACAGAAATGCAGAACTGTTCAAAATGAATCAAACCCTCAAGGAGAAGCATGATAAAATTAAAGATAGAAACAAGGTATTGATCAGAGAAAACATGAAGCTGTATAGACAACTCAGGATCATGAGGTTAAAGTTAAAACAGTTTCAATCACTAGCAGAGGAGCAGACTGGATTGGAAACTTTGGCTAAATTAGCCACGACTATGATGGATACACCAGAACACCCCACACAACCAGTAGAAGTTCACAGGTCTGCAAGAACAAGGGTTGCCTCGTCTAAGAAACCCTGAGCATCAAAACAATGGATCCAGGTGAGCATTTTTACAAATTTTGAAATTTTCTCAAAGATGTGGTTTCGGTGGTTTAGGCGAATAGGACGACTGTTCATTAACCACCGAAAGCGGTGATTTCAGTAGTTAACCCACCCAGAAGCTTTCCAGGTTAACCACCGAAAGCCTGTCATGTTCAGAATAATCAAGTTTTTGCAGAGATCAAGGTTTTTTGAGTTGAAAAGGTTTGAAATATTTTCGAATGAACATCTGATGAATTATCAAGAGAAAGCCAACAATTATTTTTGACAGATTGTGGAAAGAAGAGGTGTTCTAAAGGTTTTTGATATCTTTTGACAAGACAAAAAATCAGGACACTTTGCCACCTCAGCAGATTCAAATTTACCTCTTTTGGAGAGTCATCATTTAGCCTTGGGAGGCTATCCTTCACTTCACCAACAATCAAGAAGAGAGAAAGACCATGAAATCCGGGATTGACCTCATTTTTTGGGATCATCCCACATCTTTTGCAACGGAATTTTGAGTTACTATCTTTAGTATATTTGATCCTTGTTTTCAGGATCTCAGAACTACTTTGTAAAGCTATAAATCTTAGGATAGAATATGAACCAGGGGTTCGATTTTGGGTTCTACATGCTGCTACTGTAACTAAGACTCATTCTTAATATATGAAACATTGAAAGCTTCCTTCATCTGTGTTTTCAGACCTTTATTTTCTGTTCTTTGATATCTTATGAGTGAATGATTTCTTTGTTGGCACTTATTCAATCTACATGTGATTGTCATTTCACTAATTGATTGATTAACTTAAGGATCATAAGTTATTGCCTTAGTTTTTAAACCCATTGTGCTTACTGTTTTACATGAGTATAATCTGGTTTAACAACTATCTTCTATTCTATTTGATCAACCCTTGTCTGATTGCATTTTTAGAAGGCCTTGTGATATTTGATATTACTAGACAGTCTTAAAGACACAATCTAGTCCCTAGATATTCATCTTGATTCAAAAAACCACATCAATTATTAAGAAAATAGTTCCCAAAAAGAGTGAGTTACTAGGCATCTCCGACTTACAGCCTAGGAGAGTTTCCTGGAGTGTTAACAAATTGGCGTCGTTGCCGAGGAGAGGAGATCGAAGCTCAGCTTCCTTGGGAGACGACATAGCTCCAGCTTTGATGATAGACAAAGTCTGGACATCATTTGGGTTGTAATTTTCTATCTAGTGACTCCATTGAAACGAAGTGGCTCCAAAAAGAGCTCACACCAGGGCGAACCAAGAAGGCCCATTAACAACACCAGTTCCTTATCCCGAGGAGATCATTAGTAAGGGAAAAGATTTGCAAAGATAGGCTTCTGGATCTGCAAGGGAAGTAGATTCAGGTATTCAAATTGACACTCATCCTTCCATATCTAAAAAGCCTCTAGTTGAATCCCATGCTGCTGAAACTCATAATTATCAGGAAATTGAAAATTTATCTCAAGTTTCTAAGGTAGAAGAACCTTCATTTTCTTCTAATATTACTGATTCTGTTCTTGAGGTTGATGTTTCATCCCATCCAAAATAATTTAATACAAAATCCTTTCAACAGAAAGAAGCTTCTTCCTCATCTTCCTTGGATTCCTCACCCATCAAACCTTCAAAGGGTGTTCTATACACTCACACTAATCTGCCTATTCTTGAAGATATTCTTCATGATCTTTCCTCTAAGGGAGAAGAAAATTTAGCTTTGTTACTCAGTAAAATTTACAAAGCCTCTTATTTTCCACCGATTTCTGAAACTTCTGCTCAAGGTGAAGTGAGACAACCATTCTATTCTAACTCAGGCAACCCATCTCCTCCGTCATCTCCTACGAGTTCCTCGTCTGTGTCAATCACCAAGACTGCTATGGCTGCCCCTTTGACCAGGATGGAACAGATTTTGGCCAATAGATATGCCCCACTTGTATTGCCAGATCCCTTGTCTGCTATGCCAACCAGAGACTATCAGAAATATATGCCAAAGTTTACAGGAGCAGGGGAATATACTGTTGAAGAACATATTGAAGCTTTCTACGCTTATGCCGAAAATATCAATATTTCAGAAGAAGATGTGTGGACTAGAGTTTTTGTTCAGAGTTTGGATGGCCAAGCCCGAAAGTGGTTCAAAGAACTAACAACAAATTCGATCACTAGTATTGAACAATTAGATGAGGTATTATTGAAACACTGGGGAGAAAGAAGAGATCTGTTATACTACATTTCTGAGTTTGGAAATTTGAAGAGAGAAGACGGAGAGTCGGTCTCAGACTTCATCAAGAGATTCAATAGGATGTTTAGTAATATCCCTGCAGAGATTAAACCAAGTGAAGCATCGGCAAAGATCACATTCTCTGCTGCCTTTGATCCATATTTTTTTCTAATTCTTAGAGAAAGACGTTCAACCACACTTGCTTTAATGCAATATGTCACCCTCGAAGTTGAATCTAACATTTCAGCATCTCAGAAGCTTAAAGGAAGGGTTGAGAGGAAGAAGTCTGATGTTGATTCCTCCTCTTCTTCTAATAGTAAAATGGAAAATATGGCGAAGATGTTGTACTGTCTGACATCTGAAATGTCGAAATTAAAGGTTCAGAATCAACAACCAGCAAGGGAAAAAGAGCCAAATGATTTTGCCCCCAGAAATCCAAATGCTTTTCCTTACAGAAGGAATAATCCACAAGTTCAGATCCTTCAAAGAGATAGAAATCCAATTGATGATCAGAGGATCAAACCACCTTTTCAAAATGTAGTATTAGATGAAGAGCAACAACCCCCTCACGATGAGGTCGAATATGAAGAAGAGATAAACTGTTTTGGTGATGAAAATGATTCTTCATTTTTGACACAGGTAGACTATGAAGAAGCCCTGATGGATCAGCAAATTCAAGAGGCAAGTGTTGAAGGATCTATTTACTTGACAGATGAGTAGAAAGGTTACAACTTAAGATCCAAGAGTGTTGGTCCGAAACCACCCATTGTTGCTCCCGTGAAGAACAAGGAAGTTGCTGCTCCTGTGAAGAATAAAGAGGTTACTGCCAAGCAACATCCCACTCCTGAAAAATAGACCCCCCTTCCTGCAAAACAACAGAAGAAACAAACTCATCCCCCAGCCAAGGAGAAAGTCAGTCTCAAAGCTCCTTCCAAAGAGGTAAAGGTTTAAGACAGGCCATCTTTCTCTTTTAATTTTGAATCAGAAATTCAAAAAGTTAAGATACTGATGCCTTTAACTGAACTCATGAAGAATGAAAATTTTAAATCAGCCATCCTGAAGTCTCTTGAGCTTAATACCTCTCCATCTTATGATTTCGTTAACCTACAAGATGATAAGCCTAAAGTAACCATAGGGCCTATGATAGAAGACCGAGATGATTCTTGCTCGCCATTCTACATATCCCTAAACATCCATGACAAAATCCTTCACAATTGTTTTCTCGACTCCGGGGCATCACATAATCTTATGCCAAAAGAGGTGATGGATGAGCTTGGTCTGGAGGTCACCAAACCATATCAAGATCTTTTCTCCTTTGATTCTAGGAAAGTTAGATGTCTTGGCCTCATCAAAGACCTTGTCATAAACCTTTCCCAATTGCCCATGAGAAGCATGGTTATGGATGTGGTGGTTGCTGATATTCCACCTAAGTTTGGGCTTCTCTTGTCTCGTTCATGGGGAAAAAGGTTAAGATACTGATGCCTTTAACTGAACTCATGAAGAATGAAAATTTTAAATCAGCCATCCTGAAGTCTCTTGAGCTTAATACCTCTCCATCTTATGATTTCGTTAACCTACAAG
>JZKD02S1804480.1:72179-89707 GCA_000966675.3 Picea glauca | reverse complement strand
AAAGGGGTTATTCAAGAAGACCTAGTGAAACACAGAGAAGAAGTTACAACAGGTTTGAATCTTTGAGCACTGAAGTGGAATGTTACAAATGTAACAATTTTAGACATGTGGCCAAAGATTACAGAATGAAAGTCCCTCCTAAAGAACCTCAACATAATAACAACAGTCACAGATAGGAACCTTATAAAACGACATGGATAAGAAAGCAAGATCAATATAGCAATGAAGAATGCACAATCACTCTACAAGCTAATCAGAAGAAACACGGTTGGTATGTTGATAGTGGGTGTTCAAAACACATGACAGGTGATAGAGACAAGTTTATTACATTATGAAATGAAAGAGATGGATCAGTCTTCTTCGGAAATGATGATTCGGCCAAAATCATTGGAAAAGACACAATCCGAATAGGGAACAAGAATCAAAAGACAGAAAATGTTCTACTAGTAGAAGACATCAAACATAATCTTCTAAGTGTGAGTCAAATGTGTGAAGAAGGTCATAAACTTACTTTTGATTCACAAAAGTGTGAGATAATAAAAGAAGGTTCAGGGAAATTGGTCGCTACAACAACAATAACTTCAAGCAACATATATGTTTTAAGTGAAATTGGAAATGAAAAGTGTTGTCTAGGAAAGGACGATGAAAGTTGGATATGGAATGGAAGAATGGGTCACATGCATTTTCATAACCTTGTCAAAGTTAGCAAAATATAAGCAGTCATAGAAATGCCCCAGATTACGAAACCAACCAACACTTAATGCAAGCATTGTCAACAAGGAAAGCAAACAAAGAATAAGTTCAAATCAAAGGAATATTCAACGACAAGACCACTGGAAATTGTGCATACCGATCTAGTTGGACCAACTAGAACAAAGGGCTTAAAAGTTGAGAAATACTTTATGTTATTAGTTGATGATTATACAAGAATGACTGCAGTTTTCTTTCTCAAGAATAAGTCGGAAGCTTTTGAAAACTTCAATATCTACAAGGAAATGGTTGAAAATGAAATGGATTCAAAAATAAAATGCTTGAGATCTGATAATGGAGGAGAGTTCACCTCAAAGGAATTTATGGATTACTGCAACAATCATGGAATAAAAAGGCAATTCTATGTTGCTGGGACACCTCAACAGGATGGAGTTGTTRAAAGAAAGAACAAGACAGTATAGGAAATGGCTCAAACAATGYTAATGGATTCAAAATTGATAGATATTTTTTGGACACAGGCAGTACATACAGTAGTTCACATTCAAAACAGAGTGATGCTCAGAATCAACACTGAYAAAGCTCCTTAAGGACTATGGAAAGAAAGACCARCAAATGTAAAGCACTTAAGAGTTTTTGGAAGCAAATGTTATATCAAAAGASAATATGGCGGAATGGGAAAGTTTGACTCTCACGTGGACAAAGGAGTACTTGTTGGTTACTCAAGTACAAGGAAAGAATACACGTGTTACAATCTAATATTGAACAAAGTTGTGGAAAGCATCAATGTGACAATGGTTGAAACAAGAAACCCAAAATCAAAGGAAGAAGAAAATGAATCAATGAAACATCCCTTAGAAGAAGAAGTAGAAGATGAGAAAGAAGTAGAAGAGGAATATGAAGAGAATCCGATAGAAGCAGAAGAGCAAGTTCAAAAAGTGCTTCAAAAGACACACAGTAAACGAGTACAAAATAACCATCCTTCAGAACAGATTATCAGAAACAAAGATGCAGGAGTTGAGACTAGAAGAAAAAATTGCTCACCAAAACAAACACACCTAGCACTCTCATCTACAATTGAACCAAACTGTTTTGAAGAAGCCAATAAGGATGAATTTTGGAAAAAGGCCATGGATGAAGAATTGGATCAATAGAGAAAAATGACACTTGGGAACTGGTTCCAAGACCAAAGAATAAGAATGTGATCGACACAAAGTGGGTCTTCGGGAATAAATTGAATGAAGATGGACTGGTTACAAGGAACAAAGCTAGATTGGTATGTAAAGGATATGCACAGGTTGAAGGAATCGAATTTGAAGAGACATTTTCCCCAGTTGCCAGAATGGAAGCGATCTATTTGCTTTTAGCTTATGCATGCTCCAAAAATATTAAAATGCATCAAATTGACGTAAAATTAGATTTTTTGAATGGGTAACTTGAATAAGAAGTCTAAATTGAACAACCAGAAGGATTTCAGTTGTCAGAAAACGCAGATTATGTGTGTAAATTAAATAAGGCCTTGTATGGTCTAAAATAGGCTCCTAGAGCATGGTATTCTAGACTGGATAAGTATCTACAGAAGGTAGGGTTCGGAAAAGGAAGTGCAAACAACAAACTCTACATCAAGGTAAGTCAAGGTAATATTTTATTAACTGAATTTTATGTTGATGATATTATTTTTGGTAGTGATGATAACAAGTTAAGCCAGAAATTTGCAAAAGATATGGAGAATGAATTTGAAATGTCATTACTTGGAGAACTATCCTTCTTTCTAGAATTTTAGATACACCAAAGCAATCAAGGAATTTTTATTTCTNGATTTTCAGATATCTCAAAGGAACATAAGAGTTTGGATTATGGTATCCAAAAGGAAAGGATCTATCATTTATTGCCTACACAGATGCAGATTGGGTAGGTTGTATTGATGACCGATGAAGCACCAGTGGAGCAACATTCTACTTGGGTGAGTGTTTAGGATCATGGCTAAGCAAGAAACAATCATTAGTATCCTTATCTACAGTCGAGGCAGAGTACATTGCAACAACATCATGTTGTACACAGGTTCTTTGGATGAAACAAACTCTGACAGATATACAGGTTGAGTATGATGAGCCCATTCCAATCTATTGTGATAATACAAGCGCCATTAGTATCTCAAAGAATCTAGTGATGCACTTCAAGACAAAGAACATTCCAATCAAGTATCACTTTTTACGGGAATAGGTTGCAGAAAAGAACATCAGAGTTGAGTATTTGGGCACAAAAGAACAAGTGGCAGACATCTTTACAAAACCAATTCCACGGGAAGCCTTTGAGTATCTTCTCCAGAGACTCGGATTTATTTCTACTCCAAAATGAATGCTTTTGAATTTTTATCTTACATGTCTTAGATGTACACGAGGAAGCACCATAAGAAGACAGTTTAGTTAGGGGGAGAAGCCCCAGATGGAAAGATACATTTTCCATTGATGACAAAGGGGGAGTGATTTATCAGATGCAGAGGACAGAGGCATGGTTCCAGGGGGAGCATGAGTGAGATGACCTGAAACTAGTCCTGAATACATGCATAGGGATTTCAAGTTTGACAATCAATTGTAGATGGATACAGAGCACCAGCAGTTCCACCAACAAATGACAAAGCAATGAAACTCGGTGAGAATAATTCCAAAGCCAAAAATTCACTTTTGAATGGTCTTAGTGATACGGTATTCACCAAAGTTGCACATTGTAAATCCACTAAAGAGATTTGGGACAAGCTTCGAAATATTTATGAAGGAGATACAAAAGCCAAAGAAGCAAAGCTTCAAACTTACAGAGGTTAGTTCGAACAACTAAAAATGAAGGAAGATGAGAATATTTCATCCTACTTCTTACGAGTCGATGAAACATTGAATGCAATCATAGGATTGGGAGAAGAAATCAAAGAATCTGTAATTGTTCAAAGGGTACTAAGATCTCTTCCTATGAGATTTAAACCTAAGATATCAGCACTGGAAGAAAGATCGGATATAAACTCAATAAGCATGGACGAACTGCATGGAATCTTCACATCATATGAAATGAGAACTGAATAGGAAAATCCAGATGTAAAAGAAGCAGCCTTCAAAGCATCCAAAGATCAAAGTAAAAGAAAAAGGAACAAGAAGAATATAGCAACAACAGTGACATCTCAGAAGATGATGAAGAAGTGGCCAACTTCATCAAAATACCGAACAAGGGAACCAACGTTAGGTATAGAGGTAAGCTTCCTTTAATTTGTTTTAATTGTGATGGTATTGGTCATTTTGCTAGAAAATGTCATAAGAAAAAAGAAATGATGAAGGCAAAAAAACTACAAAGAATTTTTTCAAGAAAAGCTTATGCACCAAAGAAGACATCTCATCATCAGATGAAGATGAAATCAGTGACAATGAGACATGAAGAGTTATATTCATGGCAATAAAAGACTTTGACAAAGAATACTCCGAAGAAGAATATGAAGAAGTCAAAGAAGAAATTGAAGAGGTAGAAGTTGACTATAGAGAAGAATTAATGTGTGTCATAGAAGTTATCAGAAGAGAAAAGAAGAAAAAAAAGAGACTGCAAGCATAACTAGACAAGAAAAAGGACACTCAAGAACTAGAACAAATGATCACAAAATTAAAGATTCAAATAGAAGAAGATAAAAGAATTGAAGAAGCACTCAAAGAAAAGCTAGAAGAAAATGAAAGAATCATTGGAAACTTGGAAGCGGAGATTGTCACACTAAGAAAGGATATTCAAAATAAAAATATGCAGAATAGCTCAAAAGTTTTGGATGACATTATCAACAGTCAAAAATATCATCTTGACAAGACCAGACTTGGATACAATCAGAGAGAAATGGGATCAAGCTCCAAAACAACAGAGCAAGAAACATATCCAAAAATCTATGTAGAAACGATCAAAGGGGGTAGAAGGATATACAACGAAGATTATAGGGATACTCCTCCACCGAAAAAGTTAGATTTCAGAATCAACAACAGTCAGATAGGCCTCAAGAAGAAGAAAGATTCATAAGAGCACCTCCTTTCAGAATATATTCAACTCCCAGGTATCAAACTATATATTTTGGTTTATTTTATGCATGTAATAATTTTGGACATAAAGTTGTGAATTGCAGAGCTAACAATAGGAACAATAACAACTTTGAGAGTCATACACAAAGGGGTTATTCAATAAGACCTAGTTAACACAGAGAAAAAGTTACAACGGTTTTGAATCTTTGAGCACTGAAGTGGAATGTTACAAATGTAACAATTTTGGACACGTGGCCAAAGATTGCAGAATGCCAGTCCCTCCTAAAGAACCTCAACAGAATAACAACAGTCACATACATGAACCTCAAAAAACGACATGGATAAGAAAGCAAGATCAGTATAGCAATGAAGAATGCACAATCTCTCTACAAGCTAAGCAGAAGAAATGCAGTTGGTATGTTGACAGTGGGTGTTCAAAACACATGACATGTGATAGAGACAAGTTTCTTACATTACAAAAGGAAATAGATGGAGCAGTCTCCTTCAGAAATGATGATTCAACCAAAATCATTGGAAAAGGCACAATCCAAATTGGGAACAAGAATGAAAAGGAAGAAAATGTTCTACTAGTAGAAGACATGAAACATAATCTTCTAAGTGTGACTCAAATGTGTGACCAAGGTCATAAAGTTACTTTTGATTCACAAAAGTCTGAGATAATAAAACAATTTTCAGGAAAATTGGTCGCTATAGCAGTAAGAACTTCAAGCAACATATATGTGTTAAGTGAAATTGGAAATGAAAAATGGTGTCTAGGAAAGGAAGATGAAAGTTGGCTATGGCACAAAAGAATGGGTCACATACATTTTGATAACCTTGTCAAAGTTAGCAAAAGAGAAGAAGTCAGAGAAATGCCCTAGATCACTAAACCAACCAACACTTTATGCAAGCATTGTCAACATGGAAAGAAAACAAAGAAAAGGTTCAAATCAAAGGAATATTCAACGACAATACCATTGGAAATTGTGCATACCGATCTAGTTGGACCAACTAGAACAAAAGGCTTAAAAAGTAAGAAATACTTTATGTTATTAGTTGATGATTATACAAGAATGACTGCAGTTTTCTTTCTCAAGAATAAGTCATAAGTTTTTGAAAACTTCAAGATCTACAAGGAAATGATTGAAAATGAAATGGATTCAAAAATCAAATGCTTGAGATCTGATAATGGAGGAGAGTTCACCTCAAAGGAATTTATGGATTACTACAACAATCATGGAATAAAAAGGAAATTCTCCATTGCTAGGACACCTCAACATAATGGAGTTGTTGAAAGAAATAACATGACAATACAGGAAATGGCTCAAACAATGATAATGGATTCAAAATTGACAGATATTTTTTGGACACAAGCAGTACATACAACAATGCACATTCAAAAAAGAGTGATTCTCATAAACAACACTAAAAAAACTCCTTATGAGCTATGGAAAGAAAGACCTGCAAATGTAAAGCACTTCAGAGTTTTTGGAAGAAAATGCTATATCAAAAGAGAATATGGCGGAATGGAAAAGTTTGACTCTCACATGGACAAAGGAGTACTTGTTGGTTACTCAAGTACAAGGAAAGCATACAAGTGTTACAATGAAGAGAATCCGATAGAAGCAAAAGAGAAAGTTCAAAAAGTGCATCCAAAGACACCCAGTAAACGAGTACAAGAGAATCATCCTTCAAAACAGATTATTGGAATCAATGATCCAAGAGTTGAGACTAGAAGAAAAAACCGCTCACCAGAACAAACACACATAGCACTCTCATCTACAATTGAACCAAACTGTTTTGAAGAAGCCAACAAGGATGAATTTTGGAAAAAGGCCATGGATGAAGAATTGGATCAAATAGAGAAAAATGACACTTGGGANTCAGAAAATGAAAATTATGTGTGTAAATTAAAGAAGGCCTTGTATGGTCTAAAACAGGCTCCTAGAGCATGGCACTCTAGACTGGATAAGTATTTATAGAAAACAGGGTTCAAAAAAGGAAGTGCAGACAACAACCTTTACATCAATGTAAGTCAAGGTAATATTTTATTAATTGAAGTTTATGTTGATGATATTATTTTTGGTAGTGATGATGACAGGTTAAGCCAAAAATTTGTAAAAGATATGCATAATGAATTTGAAATGTCGTTACTTGGAGAACTATCATTCTTTCAGGAACTTTAGATACACCAAAGCAACCAAAGAATTTTTATTTCTCAAACCAAGTATATCAGAGAAATGATAAAAAGGTTCGGTATGGAAGATTGCAAACCAGTTATCATTCCCATGCAAACCAGTTGCAAGTTGAGAAAAGATGATGATTCGAAGTTTACAGATCAGAGGCAATACAAGTCAATGATTGGTAGCCTACTATATGTGACAACATCCAGACCATATGTAATGCAGGCAGTTGGACAGGTGGCACGATTTCAAGCAACACCAAAGGAATCACATGTATTATCAGTGAAGAGGATTTTCAGATATCTCTAAGGAACAAAAGAGTTTGGATTATGGTATCCAAAAGGAAAGGATCTATCACTTATTGCCTACATAGATGCATATTGGGTAGGTTGTATTGATGACCAACAAAACACCAGTGGAGCAACGTTCTACTTGGGTGAGTGTTTAGGATCATGGCTAAGCAAGAAACAATCATTAGTATCCTTATCTACAGTCGAGGCAGAGTACATTGCAACAACATCACGTTGTACACAGGTTCTTTGGATGAAATAAAATCTGACATATATACAGGTTGAGTATAATGAGCCCATTCCAATCTATTGTGATAATGAAAGCACCATCAGTATCTCAAAGAATCTAGTGATGCACTCCAAGATGAAGCACATTCCAATCAAGTATCACTTTTTACGGGAATAGGTTGCAGAAAAGAACATCAGAGTTGAATATTTGGGCACAAAAGAACAAGTGGCAGACATCTTTACAAAACCAATTCCATGGGAAGCCTTTGAGTATCTTATCCAAAGACTCAGAGTTATTTCTACTCCAAAATGAATTCTTTTGAATGCGTATCTTACATGTATTAGATGTACACGAGGAAGCACCATAAGAAGATAGTTCARTTAGGGGGAGMAACCCCGGATGAAAAGATACATTTGCCATTGATGACAAAGGGGGAGTGATTTATCARATGCAGAGGACAGAGGCATGGTTCCAGGGGAAGCATSAGTGATATGATTTCAGTATTGCATCAGAGTGTTTCCATCAATGCCAAAGGGGGAGATTGTTGATTAAGGTCGGTTGTCATTRATGTCAGCCCTTGAAGAAAGCCTCGTAGCACAAATGTTGGGTAATGGACCCAATATTGTTTGATGTAAATATGACTTGTTATTGTCTTGTCATGGTTGATAATAAGTAGAAATGGATGAACTCCAAATTGGTCCCCTTATGGTGAAATCCCTCATGGGAAGACGCTTTACGGATTGAGTTATCCTAGAAGTATGGTTAGAGAACCCATGCTTATTTGTGGAATAATGAGATGAAGGTCAGTGAATTTTTTAGTGAAACTATCATATATAGATAGTTCTTTTCATGCCATTTTCGTTGGTATGTGGAATGTCACATAACTCCTCACGGTTAGAGAGTTATGGCCATGAGAAGTTGGAGAACCCAGGTTTGGGTAATGGACCCAAGTTTGTTTAATGGATAATGGTATGAGTTTTAATATATTTGTAGATAATACTATTCTATATGGATGGTACATGTAATTCCATTTCTGCTGGTATGTGGAACGTCACATAACTCCTCACGGTTTGAGAGTTATGGCCTTACGAAGTTGGAGGACCCTCTTATGTCATCTAGAAGCCCCAAAAGGTCAAAGTAGTGAAAGTGGTTTAAGAGATTTTAGAAGGTAAATAATAAATTGAATTGATGAGTGTACTATAATTCAAAGTGAATACAAACTAAATTATTTAAATAATAAATTTAATGGAGAAATTAGAAGTGGGTTAACCCTAAAATAAGGAAAGTGGGCAAAGTGACCTAGAAGATGTTTATAAGGAAGCTACTTAGAGAGTATAAATAAGAGGCAAGGCTATCTCATTTTAGACACACTTGATCATATTGAATAACTATAGTTTTCGGAGGTAACCAAAGGATATCTAAGCCGAATTTTTGAGGGAAGGTGAAGAAAAGAAGGCTGGAATTCAAGGAAGGATAAATTCTTTTGATGATGCTTTCTAAGGTATGTTCTTTATAGGTCATATCACCATTTTCGAAATAACTTTTATTATAGAATGATTCATATCGTTAAATTTCTATGCCATTGAGGAAACATATCCAAGTATCTGTGGTAAAAAATTCATCTTGTCCGTCTTTTTATTTTTGGAGTTACACTCCGTGGAAAATAGGGTTTGAGTTAAACTAGTCAAAAACAGGTGTTTCGGGTAAAAACATCATAACTTCTTCATAAAAGATCCAAATTCAGTAATAACAAATTTTTTGGTTATATTACAGTCTTTAGTGTGTTGTGTAATATTTTCAGATCGGTTCAGAAAATATTCTGTGTGGGGCACGCTCTACAAGGTCGCTCTCTAGAATAAGCCATAATTCAGAAAGGTATGTCATTTTTGTTATAACTACTTTTATAAGAGGTTCCAAGTAGTGACACCTAGAGGAATTGTAGAAAACACACTGAAGAACATTGTATATTAGTTTCAGATTTTCATCCATTACAGGTACAAAGTTATGATTATTTCAAGTNAGTAGAAATGGATGAACTCCAAATTGGTCCCCTTATGGTGAAATCCCTCATGGGAAGACGCTTTACGGATTGAGTTATCCTAGAAGTATGGTTAGAGAACCCATGCTTATTTGTGTAATAATGAGATGAAGGTCAATGAATTTTTTAGTGAAACTATCATATATGGATAGTTCTTTTCATTCCATTTTCGTTGGTATGTGGAATGTCACATAACTCCTCACGGTTAGAGAGTTATGGCCATGAGAAGTTGGAGAACCCAGGTTTGGGTAATGGACCCAAGTTTGTTTGATGGATAATGGTATGAGTTTTAATATATTTGTATATGATACTATTCTATATGGATGGTACATGTAATTCCATTTCTGGTGGTATGTGGAACGTCACATAACTCCTCACGGTTTGAGAGTTATGGCCTTACGAAGTTGGAGGACCCTCTTATGTCATCTAGAAGCCCCAAAAGGTCAAAGTAGTCAAAGTGGTTTGAGAGATTTTAGAAGGTAAATAATAAATTGAATTTATGAGTGTACTATAATTCAAAGTGAATACAAACTAAATTATTTAAATAATAAATTTAATGGAGAAATTAGAAGTGGGTTAACCCTAAAATAAGGAAAGTGGGCAAAGTGACCTAAAAGATGTTTATAAGGAAGCTACTTAGAGAGTATAAATAAGAGGCAAGGCTATCTCATTTTAGACACACTTGATCATATTGAATACCTATAGTTTTCGGAGGTAACCAAAGGATATCTAAGCCGAATTTTTGAGGGAAGGTGAAGAAAAGAAGACCGGAATTCAAGGAAGGATAAATTCTTTTGATGATGCTTTCTAAGGTATGTTCTTTATAGGTCATATCACCATTTTCGAAATAAATTTTATTATAGAATGATTCATATCGTTAAATTTCTATGCCATTGAGGAAACATATCCAAGTATCTATGGTAAGAAATTCATCTTGTCCGTCTTTTTATTTTTGGAGTTACACTCCGTGGAAAATAGGGTTTGAGTTAAACTAGTCAAAAACAGGTGTTTCGGGTAAAAACATCATAACTTCTTCATAAAAGATCCAAATTCAGTAATAACAAATTTTTTGGTTATATTACAGTTTTTAGTATGTTGTGTAATATTTTCATATCGATTCAGAAAATATTATGTGTGGGGCACGCTCTACAAGGTCGCTCTCTAGAATAAGCCATAATTCAGAAAGGTATGTCATTTTTGTTATAACTACTTTTCTAAGAGGTTCCAAGTAGTGACACCTAGAGGAATTGTAGAAAACACACTGAAGAACATTGTATATTAGTTTCAGATTTTCATCCATTACAGGTACAAAGTTATGATTATTTCAAGTNCACATACATGAGGTGTATAGTTGATGATGTTGGTACATATTGATGAGTCATAGTTGATGAGTAGTTGACACATGATTGGTACATACTTGGTACATGGTTGTTTGCACTTTCTTATGGTACAAGTTAATTACAGATTGTTTGGTACAGGTTGGTGCATGGTTGATGCACTTGTTTATGGTCGGTGCATGGTTAATGCACTTTTTTATGGTACAGGTTGATTACAGGTTGTTTGGTATCGGTTGGTGCATGGTTGATGCACCTTTTTATGGTACAGGTTGATGCATGGTTCAAGTTTATTGGTACATGTTTACAACGATATATATCATAGTGATAGTGTGACAGTGGTTCCATCATTCTACTTCTACTTCGGGGCGGTTGGACGAGGCAAGGACAGGTGGTTGTATCCACCTTTTGGTTGTAGTTGGAGAACATAGGGGGTTGTAGCCTCCTTCTTGTTGTAGCCATAGAATTGGGTAGTTGGAACTTCTTATTGGACAATTGAGAGAGGGGGGTGAATCAGTTGTTACCGTGCTTAAACAATTATGATTATTTTAAACTCTTTACAGAGCACTTAATGAAAATCACAATAATGCAGGAAGTAAGCAATAGAACATTCAACATCATTCACACATATGAGATACACAGAGACAGATATTTCCCGAGGAAACCCATAAAGGGTAAAAACCTATTCTTCTTTATATGATAAGTAATCTTTACATTCTGTATGTTATCATACATACGAGCTTCAACTCATTGTGAGGCTACAACCTCTGTTTTGCAAGCTGCACTTTGCTAAGAGAACCAACTCTTTGTTTTCTCTAGCACCTACTAGAAGGAAGCACCAACTCCCTGGTTTCTCTAACACCCACTAGAAGGAAGCACCAACTCCCTAAGTGTTCTAGCACCAACTTGATGGAAGCACCAACTTCCAGTCACACAGGAACCAACCTGTATAACAAAGAACAACAGTTCTCCCTTGCACCACCCTACCACCCTGGTTTCTTTGGCTGCAACCAGATGGAAGCTACAACTCCCTGTGTTCAAGCACCCACTTGAACCTCTGATGACAATAGTCCTCCTTAGCACCTCCCTACCACCTGGAAATATCAATCTTTGCTACTGAAACTTATTACAGTGACATAATATTCATCAATAACTTACTAGTCTCATCACTGTTATGCTACACTGCCCTGCTCTGTCTGCCTCACTGTCTTCCTGCACACATGCCTTGCACTTTATATTCTTCTTCCTTTTATGCTCTGTGTGACATGTCCATTCAATGCACCATTCCTCTTATGTGCATTTCGGCTATTGTACTCTACCTCATTCTACACACCTGAATCACTCTCAACAGCAGCTTCCATCTCTTCTATGTTCTGCATATTTATACTATCTGTGTACCTTCTTCATCCTCCATCCATAGTGTCTCTGCATGATCTTCCCCATGCCACCGTTCTTCTCATCGAGTTGTTGACTGCCACTCCACATTGCCACCGCTTCACTCCCTTGAGCATCAACACACTCTCTTTGTTCTGCATGTTCTCCTCATGTCGAGTGCTCTGCCTGATCATCATTGCAACTCTTCAGCTTCTCTGGCGTTTAAACCCATGTGTCCATCATCACTGGGTGTTATGTCGAGATTCCTTAGCCTCTCCAGCAGTCGAGACTCTTTTCCTTCTCTGTCACAGTCAATCTCATTCTCTTTGTTGCAGTTACAGGCTTCAACGCTCTTCCATCTATCAATTGCCTCTATTAACAGTCTTCATTCCACTGGAAGGTGCCTTAAGACTCTTCATCTCCTCTAGCAATCACACTGAGGCCTCTTCGAGTCCTCTGGTAGAGACCATCAATCGTATATAGCAATTACACTGTGAACCTATTGAGCCTTGTGCCTTTGGAACCTTTCACCTTTCCTTTCACATGTGGCCTCAGGCAGTGACCACAGCCTACACCAAAAGGTTTTTTTGCATTTCAGAATTTCACATGTTGTGAATTCCTGTTGCGAGGCATCTCGACTCTCCAAGTCGTGATATCCGAAATGGATCTTGGTTGCACTAGCTCCTTCCTCCATCTTCCGCAGATGTGATCACTGGCTATGACCACAGCCTTATTTGAGACTGCATTTCGCATTTCGCAAATTTGTTGCGAGTCACTCTGACTCTTCCAACTCCCGATCATAAAATGGAGCCTTGCAACTTGCAAGCTCCTTCCTTCACATGCCCATAGTTCTTACCAAGCATTTATCCATAAAGTGCTTTTGCGATTTCGCATTTTGGCATTCCTGTGGAGAAGTATCTCGACACTCCAACTCCCGGTATCCGAGACCTGCACCAAAAGGTGTTTTTCGCATTTTGGCATTCTGATATTTCGGCATTCCTGTGGTGAAGTGTTTCGACACTTCCAACTCCCGGTATCCAAAACCTGCACCAAAAGGTGTTTTTCCGCATTTCGACATTCCAGTGGTGAAGTGTTTTGACACTTCCAACTCCCGGTATCCGAAACTTGCACCAAAAGGTGTTTTTCACATTTCATCATTCTGACATTTCGGCATTTCTATGATGAAGTGTTTTGACACTTCCAACTCCTGGTATCCGAAATAGAGTTTAGCTTATGATACACCTCCAACTCCCGGTATCCAAAACTGGAGTCTTTGTTGATGTGCATGTTTCAGGATTTTGGCATTTCGCATTTCGCAACTTCGGGACTCCTGTGATGAAGAGTCTCGACTCTTGACTCCTCCAACTCNCACATACATGAGGTGTATAGTTGATGATGTTGGTACATATTGATGAGTCATAGTTGATGAGTAGTTGACACATGATTGGTACATACTTGGTACATGGTTGTTTGCACTTTCTTATGGTACAAGTTAATTACAGATTGTTTGGTACAGGTTGGTGCATGGTTGATGCACTTGTTTATGGTCGGTGCATGGTTAATGCACTTTTTTATGGTACAGGTTGATTACAGGTTGTTTGGTATCGGTTGGTGCATGGTTGATGCACCTTTTTATGGTACAGGTTGATGCATGGTTCAAGTTTATTGGTACATGTTTACAACGATATATATCATAGTGATAGTGTGACAGTGGTTCCATCATTCTACTTCTACTTCGGGGCGGTTGGACGAGGCAAGGACAGGTGGTTGTATCCACCTTTTGGTTGTAGTTGGAGAACATAGGGGGTTGTAGCCTCCTTCTTGTTGTAGCCACAGAATTGGGGAGTTGGAACTTCTTATTGGACAATTGAGAGAGGGGGGTGAATCAGTTGTTACCGTGCTTAAACAATTATGCTTATTTTAAACTCTTTACAGAGCACTTAATGAAAATCACAATAACGTAGGAAGTAAGCAATAGAACATTCAACATCATTCACACATATGAGATACACAGAGACATATATTTCCCAAGGAAACCCATAAAGGGTAAAAACCTATTCTTCTTTATATGATAAGTAATATTTACATTCTGTATGTTATCATACATACAAGCTTCAACTCATTGTGAGGCTACAACCTCTGTTTTGCAAGCTGCACTTTGCTAAGAGAACCAACTCTTTGTTTTTTCTAGCACCTACTAGAAGGAAGCACCAACTCCCTGGTTTCTCTAACACCCACTAGAAGGAAGCACCAACTCCCTAAGTGTTCTAGCACCAACTCGATGGAAGCACCAACTTCCAGTCACACAGGAACCAACCTGTATAACAGAGAACAACAGTTCTCCCTTGCACCACCCTGCCACCCTGGTTTCTCTGGCTGCAACCAGATGGAAGCTACAACTCCCTGTGTTCAAGCACCCACTTGAACCTCTGATGACAATAGTCCTCCCTAGCACCTCCCTACCACCTGGAAATATCAATCTTTGCTACTGAAACTTATTACAGTGACATAATATTCATCAATGACTTACCAGTCTCATCACTGTTATGCTACACTGTCCTGCTCTGTCTGCCTCACTGTCTTCCTGCACACATGCCTTGCACTTTCTATTCTTCTTCCTTTTATGCTCTGTGTGACATGTCCATTCAATGCACCATTCCTCTTATGTACATTTCGGCTATTGTACTCTACCTCATTCTACACACCTGAATCACTCTCAACAGTAGCTTCCATCTCTTCTATGTTCTGCATATTTATACTATCTGTGTACCTTCTTCATCCTCCATCCATAGTGTCTTTGCATGATCTTCCCCATGCCACCGTTCTTCTCATCGAGTTGTTGACTGCCACTCCACATTGCCACCGCTTCACTCCCTTGAGCATCAACACACTCTCTTTGTTCTGCATGTTCTCCTCATGTCGAGTGCTCTGCCTGATCATCATTGCAACTCTTCAGCTTCTCTGGCGTTTAAACCCATGTGTCCATCATCACTGGGTGTTATGTCGAGATTCCTTAGCCTCTCCAGCAGTCGAGACTCTTTTCCTTCTCTGTCACAGTCAATCTCATTCTCTTTGTTGCAGTTACAGGCTTCAACGCTCTTCCATCTATCAATTGCCTCTATTAACAGTCTTCATTCCACTGGAAGGTGCCTTAAGACTCTTCATCTCCTCTAGCAATCACACTGAGGCCTCTTCGAGTCCTCTGGTAGAGACCATCAATCGTATATAGCAATTACACTGTGAACCTATTGAGCCTTGTGCCTTTGGAACCTTTCACCTTTCCTTTCACATGTGGCCTCAGGCAGTGACCACAGCCTACACCAAAAGGTTTTTTTGCATTTCAGAATTTCACATGTTGTGAATTCCTGTTGCGAGGCATCTCGACTCTCCAAGTCGTGATATCCGAAATGGATCTTGGTTGCACTAGCTCCTTCCTCCATCTTCCGCAGATGTGATCACTGGCTATGACCACAGCCTTATTTGAGACTGCATTTCGCATTTCGCAAATTTGTTGCGAGTCACTCTGACTCTTCCAACTCCCGATCATAAAATGGAGCCTTGCAACTTGCAAGCTCCTTCCTTCACATGCCCATAGTTCTTACCAAGCATTTATCCATAAAGTGCTTTTGCGATTTCGCATTTTGGCATTCCTGTGGAGAAGTATCTCGACACTCCAACTCCCGGTATCCGAGACCTGCACCAAAAGGTGTTTTTCGCATTTTGGCATTCTGATATTTCGGCATTCCTGTGGTGAAGTGTTTCGACACTTCCAACTCCCGGTATCCAAAACCTGCACCAAAAGGTGTTTTTCCGCATTTCGACATTCCAGTGGTGAAGTGTTTTGACACTTCCAACTCCCGGTATCCGAAACTTGCACCAAAAGGTGTTTTTCACATTTCATCATTCTGACATTTCGGCATTTCTATGATGAAGTGTTTTGACACTTCCAACTCCTGGTATCCGAAATAGAGTTTAGCTTATGATACACCTCCAACTCCCGGTATCCAAAACTGGAGTCTTTGTTGATGTGCATGTTTCAGGATTTTGGCATTTCGCATTTCGCAACTTCGGGACTCCTGTGATGAAGAGTCTCGACTCTTGACTCCTCCAACTCTCGGTATCTGAAACTTTTAAATGGAGTGGTTTCGCATTTCAGAATTTCATGTCATGAGTTTCCTTGACACCTCCAACTCTCGGTATTCTGAAATGGAGTCTTTGTTGATGTTCCTATTTCGAAATTTCGGCATTTCACATTCCACAACTTCGGGACTCTTGTGATGAAGAGGCTCGACTCTTGACTCCTCCAACTCCCGGTATTGAAAACTCCAAAATGGAGTTTATGCTTCTGATCTTTCCATGCCATCATCGTTGTTGATCTTCCTTGCCTATCTATTTGCCATCAAATAAACAAGCACACTCTTGCACTCTGTGTGCACCTTTGCACTGTCTCTTCTAGTCTTCACGAGCTTGCTCTGCTGCGTATCCCCAAAATACTTCTGGTGCCCACCTGGCACATTGTACATGTACTCAAGCCATCATTGCTGCTGTACTTGCCATCAATGACAAGCATACGTTGTCTGTAAAACATGCCAATACTTCCCTCAGGTTGTAGCTTGAGAAACTAGGGGGTTGGAGTCTCCTTCCATTTGTAGATGGAAAACAAAGGAAGTTGGTGCTTCCAATGAATGTAATTCTTCAAAACATATAAGAAAAATAACTCTGTGGTTTTCTCCCGATTTGGGTTTCCATGTAAAGCAATGGTGTGATATGTATGTGTGTGATTGTTCATTTCTTGTTGCTCATTATTGGATAATAATTCTACATTGATATAACACTTGGATTATTTGAAGAAAAAGGATTATAATTACGCTATTACTGATTCACCTCCCCCCCCCCTTCTCAGTAATCCAACAACATGAACCACCTATGAGAGGATTGAGTGATCAAGGGAGATTAACTTTATATCATACTGATGATTTAGGTTTTTTTACCATGGGAGACAAGGAAATGTGCCTGTAGTTGGAGGCGCCTTTACCCACTGATTATATTATCCCCATGTGTTATTAGATAGAGAAGATTTTTTATACATCCTTTCAGTCTGATTTAGGTCTCAAGTGTGTGCATCAAGATAGTCATCCAACCTTGAACCATGATACCTCACCCATTATCACTGACTCTGCCTTGATCCATTTTCATTCCTAGCACCGTGATGGGTTTCCTAAGGACAAATATCTCATTATATGGTTGCATTGGATTTGTGATTTCACTGAAAATATTCTTAATTAGCCACCCTTGAATATCTCAACATGAGTTATCTCTTTGAGCAATAGTTAGA
>JZKD02S1804480.1:0-10283 GCA_000966675.3 Picea glauca | reverse complement strand
TGATGCCACCCTAGTCATAGAAGCCCAGAAGAAACACATCAAAGCCCAATTCGACAAATATTTCAAGCCACGCATTTTCTCCTAAGGTGATCTGGTTCTCCTTTATGAACAAGATCGGGATATGCTAGGAGCCAGAAAATTTGAAGCTATGTGGCAAGGTCCTTATATTGTCAGACGAGTTTTGGAAGGAGCTTATGATTTGATGGGTTACGACGGTATCCCTTTGAGTGAACCCAGAAATCAGTTGTACTTAAAGAAGTACTATGCTTAAGATCACCTGTGCATGAGTGCTTGTATTTTATTGTATCATACTTTTTATGTATTACTTTAGTATGCTTTTTCATTATTCGGTCTTTGCCCTCAAACGTTCATCTTGTGTTGTGCTTGGTTTCTAGATGTCGGAGTCTTCTCTACCCCACATTGGCTTCGTCAATGGCGCTAGTCGTAGTACTCAGAACCTTGCTTTCGTTGCATGGGCAATTTGTGCCCCTACAAACGAACTTATCAGTCTATGAGGTGTGTGTCTTGGTCGTGCAACCAATAATATTGCAGAATATAGCGTCGTCATCGAATTGTTGATTGATGCCATTTCGCTTGATATCCGCCACCTGGTTATACGACTCGATTCGCAACTAGTAGTACTACAGTTAAGTAATTTCTATGATATCCAAAGTCCTACTTTATTACGGGTATATTTACGAATTCACCTCTTGGGACGTTATTTTGATTATATCAAATATCATCACATTCCTAGATGTCTAAATACATTGACTGATGCCTTAGCTAACTATGTGTTAGACAGACATTTGGGACATTTATAAACCAATCACACATCACATGTATAACACAACACAAAATAAGTTGGTAGAAGTCGTATATATGTATATAACGATCAAAAGTTTTTACAAAAAGTTTATGTCCAAGGATCAAAATCTCAAAATAAGAAGCCTACAACTTCTACAAAATAGCATCACGGATGATGCTCACGATAACACACAACTGCTTGGGCTACCCTATGGAGTAGTCGACTGAGAGACTTGGACATGCCCACAGTATGGCGCTGGTAACGTCTCGGGATCTCCCTAGTAGCAATGTCTGGGACATCCGTGGTCAACCCCTCTAAGTTCTGTTCCACTGCCTCGTAGTCTTCGGCATCCCATCTCACCACTGGAGTCGCTTCTCCTCACCTTTGAATGGGAGACGTTCCTGGAGGTCGATACAGCCCCACATCTGTGTCATCAAAAAGAAATTTTTTGATTAGTCCTTGGATAAACATAAAAAAAATTCATATAATAAAATTTGCAAAAACATTTAAAAAGAACAANTTTGATTATATCAAATATCATCACATTCCTAGATGTCTAAATACATTGACTGATGCCTTAGCTAACTATGTGTTAGACAGACATTTGGGACATTTATAAACCAATCACACATCACGTGTATAACACAACACAAAATAAGCTGGTAGAAGTCGTATATATGTATATAACGATCAAAAGTTTTTACAAAAAGTTTATGTCCAAGGATCAAAATCTCAAAATAAGAAGCCTACAACTTCTACAAAATAGCATCACGGATGATGCTCACGATAACACACAACTTCTTGGGCTACCCTATGGAGTAGTCAACTGAGAGACTTGGACACGCCCACAGTATGGCGCTGGTAACGTCTCGGGATCTCCCTAGTAGCAATGTTCGGGACATCCGTGGTCAACCCCTCTAAGTGCTGTCCCCCTGCCTCGTAGTCTTCGTCATCCCATCTCACCACTGGAGCCGCTTCTCCTCACCTTTCAATGGGAGACGTTCCTGGAGGTCGATACAGCCCCACATCTGTGTCATCAAAAAGAATTTTTTTGATTAGTCCTTGGATAAACATAAAAAAAAATCATATAATAAAATTTGCAAAAACATTTAAAAAGAACAAAATGTGTACTTCTCACCTAAGTCAACCCACTGAGCATCCTCAAGCAAGACCAAATCCGGATTCCCTCGGAAATCCAAACTGGCATATGCGTAGTCGTCGATCATCAGCATCTGGGGCCTCAACCAATCAAAAAATTAATCATTATACTTGATTATAGGCCCTACTATGTGTCGAGCCATGAGGTTACACCACCTCAACATCCTCGAATCTTGTGGGGCCGGTAAACCCCAATCAACCTGTAGTCGCAGTAGTGGGACCCTCTCGAGGAAGAATGGCACCAAAAGTGACCCATAGCCAAACTGCTTCAAGTCACCCCTTCTGCACTTTGTCATTTGTCTCTTCATACTGCGGAGAAATGTGTCCGACCAATTGAAAACCTGAATCTCTGCGCACTCTATGGCATATTGGAAATAGCTCTGGAGAGACATGTACAAAGCTTTTCTCCCAACCATGCATGCAATGGTAAACAAGATAGTTCGTAGGGTCAAATATTGGACCCCACAAATGGAAACCTTATCCTTGCTTATCTCTACCTCGGGAACACAATATTGGTGAACATACTCGCTCATAGGAAGTTCATCGCCTCTACCTCCAGTCAAAGTAGCATGGTATCCACGTTGTGGCAACCCCGTCAAAAAATAGACATCCTCGATATCTAGTGTTAGCGTATGGACTCCCACATGAAATAACTGTTGATCCACATCCCACATGTGGATCAGGTATTCTAACAACCTGAGTTGGGCTCTCATGCTCGGAATCCTAAAAAATTTCAAGAGCCCACATTCCCGGAGGGTAGCGACTGTACCCCGGTCATTTCTGACAATGGCATTATCCTCCTCATGTTCTCTTTCTCTCCATTCCAACATCCTGATGGTCAACACCTGAAATAGATCCATGAGAGGGAAGTCAACAACTTGTTTTAAACTCTTGCATAATTTTTATTGAGCAAAGCCACACATTAAAATCCATTTTTCGGCCCTCGCAGGTGAACCTTTTGCACAGTGCGAGATTATCGCAGGTTCCCTAATGCCCACCTGCGAGAATCTTAGATTCTCGCAGGTCCCGCATGACCCACCTGTGAGAATGCTTGAGCACATGTTCCGACCCTAAAATGGACTCAAAACTCTAAAAATTGCGAATAAAAAACAAAAACAAAGCATGGAAACGTTGGAGAATCGGGAGATTACCTCGTTGGATGAAACCATTCGTTGAATGATCGTTTGTGCCTCCCACAATTGAGTAAAGAAATTTGGGGGAAAATGAGATATGTTGGACAAGTTTTTGGCAAAGTAACAATGAAATGATAAAAAGTCCTTTTCACCCATATTTATTCAATTTTTACTATTTCTTATTGATCTTTTATATTATTTTTATTGCCTTGTTTATAAAACCTAATACCCTAATAGCCTTGTGAGTATGGTTTTTCGCAGATATAGCAACTTTGGAATCTGAACGAGGGGGTACATGTGTTTTTTCTTTTTTGTCACATGTACGACTACTTTTTTAGGGTTTTTGTAGGAAAAACCTCGAGCTCAGTCTTTGTTTTTTCTCACGCTCGAAAATATATGAGAACGTAACCAAGTATACGTTTTCTCGTCTTTTCATACTCGTCATGGTAACACAAAAATGAAGAACGTAAGGGAGTATCCTTTAAGCTCTTTTCACACTACATAAAAACAAAAAGATTGCCAAGCGATCTTGTTCTTTTCACGTTCGTTAAAATATTTGAAGAAAACGTTTGACGGGCGATAGTTTATCACTTTTTCGGTCTCGTCGAACTCATTTATGAAAAAGGAACTGGGAGAGTTCTTTTTAAGTGTTTTTCAGACTCTCAAAACATGAAAAAACCCCGAGTTTTCTATCCTTGGACTCGTTAAACAAACATCGAAATACCCGTAGTGGGACCAAACCACTCCTTCTTAGGGTTCGTTAAATATACTCTGAGGGACTTTTCCAAAGGATGAGCTTACATCGACAAGCATATGTTATCCTCCTCAAGCTTGTGTAAAAATAAAAAGGTACTCGCTAGAGATGGTGGGGGGAATTTTGGGAAAGGGATATGTTTTCATATTTGTGTTAATGGTAGTAAGCGTCGCTCTTGAACATGACACCCCCTATTCATCATTTGAATCCGGGTTAGGAAATCCATTTGTCTCTCGTTCGACTTGCTACAAGGTCGTATCTTGGGTCGTCTTTGAGTCAATGTTGCCAAGTCCTTCGTTGTCTCGTTCATATGTTCAAGAGAAGTTCAAACAATCCCTCTATTGATTCGKCCATCTGCAGTTGTTCATTCTTACTATGTCGGCCTTCCCTGTGTTCATTTCAACCCATGTTCATACTTTGATTCACCCTCAAAATTTGTTACTTATTYTGTGTCATTGATGGGGGATACATCAAGGCCCTCCTRTGACGAGTCTTTTTCCGTCAACTCCAACTCATTATCCGGGAATGAGACTTAKAAATCATTTAGTACCTTGGAACCTGCATGCCTTAATGGCAGGTCTTTTCACTTTCGACAGGGGTTTCACATCAATGATCCATGATCGAGACATTCCACCAAGTGCTTGACTTCAGMTCATTCATTCGYATTCGTTCGGATTGTACTTCGGTACCTTGGGAGTCATTGACATCAATGGTGATTTTCCTCGCACTTGTTAACGGTCTTCATCAATGACCGGTAATCAAGTGGTTTCTACCATGTTCGACTTCAGCACATGTAATCACATGGCTAGATTCATACTTTCAGGTAATGGGATTGAAGACCTTGGGTCTCATCTTTTTTATCTAGGCTGCAATAGGATTATGTATGTTTTGTATCAGCACATAGATCCACTTTGTATGTCACATGGTTATGTCTTAATTCTAGTCTTCTCACATAGATCCACAGTGTATTCTTGGTGGCTATTGTTGAAGGAAAATCTCCCTGCGGATAGGTAGATCTCCTCTTGAGAGCTAGACTCTTAACTCTTAAGAAAAAATATGCTTATCATGGTCACTGACTTCCTTTTAGATCTAGATAAACTAATGTGTGAGGAGGAAGGAGAAAAGAAGTACCTTCTACCAATTTTTGTCCCTGTACGGTCCGAGTTTGAGCTCCAATCTTTCGCTCCTCGATAAGCCCTGTAGACAAACAAAAGTAAAACCACTTACTACTCTACTGAGATTAGTTTGAAATAGATCTATCTATTAGAGACAAATTTATGTGAGATTAATCACAAACTAGAAATAAACAAGCCAAGCATATTATATTGATGAGAACAACAACGAAGGAAACTTAAAACCGTAGATGCGATTGCAGTAGCTTCATCAAGTCCTCCTTGTCTAACCCTTGCTTCAAAAGACCCATGATCAGAATGATAATAACTTCACTGATTATTCTCCTCCACTTCACTGTGTGTTTCCTATGAGATCATAGGTTTCATGCCTCCAATCATTCCCCTTTTTTACCATGAGAGGACCTGCTTATATAGGTTTAGAGAGGCCCAACCACTTGAGATATCTTTGGGGTAAGTTGAGGATTTTCCTACTTCAGTTAGGGATCTTCCCTAAGATTATGGATTGAACAAGGATTCAAATCCAACTGCCTTCAGAGATTGAAGAGATCTTTTCCTTATTCTTCTCAACAAACCAATTTTCGCCCAGAATAGGTAGTGCTCCCCCAAAAGGGGCATCAGAGTGCTATAACGCTCCCTAATAATGCATAGGGGGGCACCAGCACTCCCAACAATAGAAACACTCCTCAAAAAGGGCAGACATAGTGTTATAACACTCCCTAAGAGTGTATAGGGGAGTGTCAGCACTCCTAACAGAGGTATAGGGGAGTGTTCTCCTCTGAAACTCAATTTTTAGTGGTTCTTTCAAATGGAAAGAGGTTCATAACCTTGTTAACCCATTCCTCTTCTTCCAAATCAAATGTTTGAGGTGTTTCAAGTGTCCTTNATTCGTTCGGATTGTACTTCGGTACCTTGGGAGTCATTGACATCAATGGTGATTTTCCTCGCACTTGTTAACGGTCTTCATCAATGACCGGTAATCAAGTGGTTTCTACCATGTTCGACTTCAGCACATGTAATCACATGGCTAGATTCATACTTTCAGGTAATGGGATTGAAGACCTTGGGTCTCATCTTTTTTATCTAGGCTGCAATAGGATTATGTATGTTTTGTATCAGCACATAGATCCACTTTGTATGTCACATGGTTATGTCTTAATTCTAGTCTTCTCACATAGATCCACAGTGTATTCTTGGTGGCTATTGTTGAAGGAAAATCTCCCTGCGGATAGGTAGATCTCCTCTTGAGAGCTAGACTCTTAACTCTTAAGACAAAAGATGCTTATCATGGTCACTGACTTCCTTTTAGATCTAGATAAACTAATGTGTGAGGAGGAAGGAGAAAAGAAGTACCTTCTACCGATGTTTGTCCCTGTACGGTCCGAGTTTGAGCTCCAATCTTTCGCTCCTCGATAAGCCCTGTAGACAAACAAAAGTACAACCACTTACTACTCTACTGATATTAGTTTGAAATAGATCTATCTATTAGAGACAAATTTATGTGAGATTAATCACAAACTAGAAATAAACAGGCCAAGCATATTATATTGATGAGAACAACAACGAAGGAAACTTAAAACCGTAGATGCGATTGCAGTAGCTTCATCAAGTCCTCCTTGTCTAACCCTTACTTCAAAAGACCCATGATCAGAATGATAATAACTTCACTGATTATTCTCCTCCACTTCACTGTGTGTTTCCTATGAGATCATAGGTTTCATGCCTCCAATCATTCCCCTTTTTTACCATGAGAGGACCTGCTTATATAGGTTTAGAGAGGCCCAACCACTTGAGATATCTTTGGGGTAAGTTGAGGATTTTCCTACTTCAGTTAGGGATCTTCCCTAAGATTATGGATTGAACAAGGATTCAAATCCAACTGCCTTCAGAGATTGAAGAGATCTTTTCCTTATTCTTCTCAACAAACCAATTTTTGCCCAGAATAGGTAGTGCTCCCCCAAAAGGGGCATCAGAGTGCTATAATGCTCCCTAATAATGCATGGGGGGGCACCAACACTCCCAACAATAGAAACACTCCTCAAAAAGGGCAGACAGTGTGTTATAACAGTCCCTAAGAGTGTATAGGGGAGTGTCAGCACTCCTAACAGAGGTATAGGGGAGCGTTCTCCTCTGAAACTCAATTTTTAGTGGTTCTTTCAAATGGAAAGAGGTTCATAACCTTGTTAACCCATTCCTCTTCTTCCAAATCAAATGTTTGAGGTGTTTCAAGTGTCCTTCCGAGGTCATCATAAGCACGACATAGGAATTATGGCAGCATGCTTTTTCTTACATTTGCGACACTTGCGACCAAAATGCGACACTTGTAATGACGACACTTGCGACACTATCGAACTGATTAATTTTTATGTGTAACAGATTGCCCCCCAAAGTATGAAGTTAGAAGACGAGAACTGATAAATGAAATGCTTTGCAGACTTTCAAGCAAGGGTATAGACGCAAAGAACCTGACAGAAGCTGCACACAAACATCCAACAAATATTATGACATGTTTCAAACCCAAGGCAAGCATACCTATGCTTGGGTAATAAAGACTTGCAAGATATGGCTGACATAAAATACACTACGGATCCATAATTGTATTGATAAAAGGTATAGCCACCGAGGATATAGTGTGGATCTATACTCCTATGACCTGAACTGATCATAGCCACGAAGAATACAAAGTGGATCTATGAGATGACAAGACATAACCACGACCAATACAAAGTGGATCTATGTAACAGTATATGTGTCATTGTTCAAAAGAAACTCCTTCACAACATTAGAAAAGTACATATAAGAGTGATGACTCAACCTAGGGTCTTCTTACCGATCCCGATGTAGTACAAATCTAACCATGTGAATAGATGTACTGATGTCGAACATGGCAGAAACCACTTGATTATCAGTCAATGATATAAACCGTTAACAAGCGCGAGGGAAATCACCATCGATGTCAATGATTCCCAAGGTACTCTAGTACATTCCAACAAATGTGAATCGGTGAGCTGAAGTCGAACATCCGTGGAATCATCCGATTAGAGGTTGATGATGTAAACCCATTGTCGGACGTGAGGAGGCCTACCATTAAGGCATGCAGGTCCCAAAGTACTAATTGGTTTCTAAGTCTAGTTCTTGGATAATGTGTTGAAGTCGACAGGAATACACTCGTCGAAGGAGAGCGTTGATGTATCCCCCATCAACGAAACGAAACAGACACATAGATGTAATTGGTAGATCAAATGAACATGGATTGACACAGGTATTGAGACAAGATATTTTTTATGGCTGACTCTTGAGGCGGATAATTCCCTCTAACACTGAAGGCACAACAGTAGAAACATGACAAGGACCAAAACACAATGATGCAATGGATATTGTGAATTTCGTCGGGTGACCCAAAGGAGTAAGAAAAACTTAGAGGATTGGTTTAGTGCAGAGGTTTAGTGGATTAAGATGTGCGCAAAGACAAAGTGTCGTATTCAAAGGCGTCTCTAAGAGTTACTTGGTAATGTTCTCAAAAATTGCTTGGCTTGCTTCCTTCAATTTTTTCCCCCATCCAGATAGACGAGTACCTCTTTTTAATTTAACGAGCTCGAGGAGGGTAACACATGCTCGATATAACTCACCTTCGGTAAGTTCCTCTTCCTTTGTTTAACGAACTGGAAGAAGTAAGGGTTCGATCCCATATGGTTCTATTGATGTTTGTTTTAATGAGTCCAAAGATAGAAAACTCGAAGGTTTTTCATGATTATAGAGTCTGGAAAAACACTTAAAAGAGAACTATCTCAATTCCTTTTTTGTAAAGTATTCTGATGAGACCAAAAAAGAGATAAAGTATCGCTCAACATACGTTTTCTTCAAATACTTTAACGAGCGTAAAGAGAACAAGGTCGCTCGGCAATCTTTTCATGTTTAGAGAGTTTGAAAAGAACTTAAAGATGAATCCAATGTTGTCCTTTTTCGTAATGTTAGTCTCGCGAGGCCGAAAAAGAGATAAATTATCACTCGAAAGACTCCCTTTCAAACATTTTAACGAGTGGGAAAGGAAGCAAGATCACTCGGCAATCTTTTCATGTTTAGAGAGTCTGAAAAGAGCTTAAAGGAGACTCCAGGGGGTTCCTTTTTCGTGTATCCATATGTTAGCACTTGGTAAATTTCCTAGAGGTTGACAGTAGAAGAAATCTACTAAGGTAACTTTATCTAACCAATTTTGAAGCTGGGATCTAGCCCTTCCAACTTCAGAGAGGGATCTCTCTATATGATTTAGCTATGGTTCAAATTTTAAATATTAGGCTTGGTAAATAAATAGGCTGGTTTTTGTTGTCATAGTGTTTGTCGAGTTGGTTGAGACAGTCTACACATCCATTGGGATATGGGGTCTGTGTTTTTAATAAAATATGAAATCCGAACCAGAAACACAAAGGAAAACTTTCACAGGGTGAGATAATATAATCATTGGATTCTTTAGTAGCATAAATGATGAATAGCAGAAAAGATGAGAAAGATAATTTCAACAAAGAAGAAGTTAAGAATTTCTTTATTGAAAACACCAAAAGATAAAACACTAAAATCTTTTGAGTCAGAAACAGGGTATACGAGATAAATCCTGCAACATTCGTTACTTCTAAAGATTAGAATTAGAAAACATTATGATAACAAAGCAAGAAAAACATTCAACTTAGAGAGAAAAACATCACCAGTGAATACACGCAAGAATCCTGTAAAAGTGTCTCTTTGTATTAATAGAAGATCTCTTCAAAAATATTACAGTCTGATAGCGTCAGGGTGTGAAGATCAACAACCCTCAATACTTCGAAAGATGAAGTATTTATAACTCAAATTACAAACGATCCTGTCATCAATGACCAGGACGTGCTAAATCTATTTTTAGCCTAACTAACTTAACAAATTTCCTAAATCTAGGAACTGCTTGATGATGTGGTGTAACTGCATGCTGATTTCTGGGTGGGTCGTTTATGAAGCCTCTACACGACCTCATCTGACTAGACAAATGACTGGACTGGGACAACTCATCTTCTACTCGATCAGATCACAGAGTTCCTCCCATCGGAGATGACTGGGCACGTTGACTTTGAGTAGCCTTCGATACACTTCGTCCATTTCTGTGTACTTGGCGAAGGTAGGCTTAGTGAGGAAGATATATTCAATCTCATGTTGGATACTGATGTCCCACTGAAGTGCATCTAGAAATTCCTTGCCAGTGATGCTCCCTTGAATTCCTGCATAGTGTTATGCAAGATCAGGTCATGTATGTTTAGACTGATGTAAAAAGGAGCGAC
>JZKD02S1804469.1:65628-76466 GCA_000966675.3 Picea glauca | reverse complement strand
AAAGAAACCAGACAAGGTATGCCTTAGTCTCTCACCTGACTCGTCCCAGTCTTCCCCCATGGGAAAAATCAAGTCCATACTCCCACAGAAGTCAACATCAGCATAAGGGAAGTCCTCTATCCAAAGGTATTATCGTCTCAGCCAGGAAAATAAATCACCAGTGAAGTGGAACTCTGACTCCAAAACTAGCCTTGGAGACAGACTAGTCCACCTCTCCATCCGAGGTTCATCCACTGGTCGTACCGCCAGTGTTATCTGAAGCTGCATCTGAGGGATGCGCTCTAGGAAAAAAGAGACCAAAAACAATACATAGTCGAACTGCTTCTGACTAGTCCTGCATCGTGAGATCTGTTCCTTCACATTCTGAAGGAACGTTGCACTCTAGTTGAATAGTGTTGGTTCCAAACACTCAACACCATAGGACACCTGTGATCTCGATGCCAGATGACCACTAGTGCTACCGATCACTCTTGTGATAGAAAATAGTATAGACCGGAGGGGAAAATCTCGAATATCCTTGATAGGGATCCTGCCCCCTACCAACCTTGATCCCGGGATGCAGTGGCGTGCCAGATACACGTCCACTTGTTCAGGTAATGCCCTATGCCTAGTGAAATATATGGGGACCCCTCTTTTCGAGAGGCTAGTCAAAAAGTACACATCTTCTAACTCAATGGTTAAAAGTTGTGTGCCGATACAGAATCCTTGTTCCGCAACATCCCAGAGGCCAATCATATGCTCAAGCAATAACATCTCTCTCTTCATTTTTTTCAATTTGAAGAACTTGAGCAAGCCACAAGCTCACAAAGCGACCTGCATACGAGGACTCCGTAAAGCGGCTAAATCATCCATCTCATGTTCCCTCTCTTTCCATTCAATCATGATTGTCGAAGATACCTACAAAACAAAAAATCAAGAATTTCATTATTCCTCACGTTTTAGTAATTTCGGCGATTTTTCAAAAGAATTTTAAAACATGAAACAACATACCCACATCATCTAAAAGAAACCACTCACTCTTTTTAACCACCACGCCCTTTAATATTTTTCAAATAATGATAAAAACGTTTTAAAAATGCAAAACGACTTGGGGGGATGCGTGGGCATTTGGGGAGAATTTTTATGAGTTCTTTTACTAAGAATGACATGCCTAATTGATTGCAAGGGTGTATACATCCTAATCACCCTTCTCTAAAGCATTTTTTGTTAAAGAATCCCCCCATTTCATTAATTTTTAAAAAAGAGACCGATTTGGTTCAAAGAGGGGCGACTTAGGGATTTGTGTTTTAAAATAAATAATGCTATGAAAATGGATCTAAAACCATGAAATTGAAAGAGCAAAGGATGGGCACCTACCTGGTTCGAATGGTGAGCAAAATGATCAATCGTAGCTCTGACAACGAGAAAAACAAGATTTGCTTCAAAATGAGATTCCGAACTACTCCAAAAATCCTTGCAAATGAAATGGTAAATGAATTTTCAAATCAATTGTTATTTATAAAATTTCATTTTTTATAAGGTATGGTCATTTTTGGGTTTCTCTAATGATGTAATGACTGCACTAAACTCTGGTTTGTAGCTTTGGCATTGCAGGTTTCCTGGCAGTCCTGATTGGTTATTCATCTTGTCGCACTTAGGAGCATAGTCTTAGTTCGTTCTCGAGCTCGACAATATGAGAACGTAACCGGGTAAACTTTTATCTCTTTTTTGGAACCGTACGGATACGAACACATGAAAAAGGAACCCCCCTGGAGTCTCCTTTAAACCCTTTTCAGACTCTCTAAACATGAAAAGATTGTCGAGTGATCTTGCTTCCTTTCACACTTGTTAAAAGGTCAGAAAGAGCGTCTTTCGAGCGATAGTTTAACCCTTTTTCGGTCTCGTTGGACTACTGTAAGAAAAATGAACTGAGAGAGTTCTCTTTTAAGTGTTTTTCCAAACTCTATAATCCTGAAAAACCTTCTAGTTTTCTGTCCTTGGACTCGTTAAAGCACACATCGATAGGCCCGTATGGGAACGAACCCTTACTTCTTCTGGTTCGTTAAACAAAGGAAGAGGATCTTATCGAAGGTGAGTTATATCGAGCATGTGTTATCCTCCTCAAGCTCATTAAATCAAAAAGAGGTACTCATCTATCTGGATGGGAGAAAAAATTCAAAGGAGCAAGCCAAGCAGTCTCTTGAGAATATCATCCAGCACTTCTTAGAGTCACCCTTGAACACGACACTTTGTCACTTTACATATATCATAATCTGTTGAACCTCTGCACTGAGCCAATCCTCTGAGTTCCTTTCACTCCTTTGGGTCACCCGACACAAGTCACAGTATCCATTGCATAGTTTTGGTCCATGTCATGTTTTGTTGTAGTGCTCCAGTGTTCAAGGGAAGTATCCGCTTCGAGAGTCAGCCATCCCAAGTATCTTGCCTCAAAACCTGTGTCATTCCATGTTTGTTTGATCTGCCAAACATATATCCATGTCTGTTTCATGTCATTGATGGGGGATACATCAAGGCCCTCCCTCGATGAGTCTATTCATGTCGACTCCAACACATTATCTGGGGATCAGACTTAGAAACTAGTTAGTACTTTGGGACCTGCATGCCTCAATGGCAGGCCTCCTCACATTCGATAGTGGGTTTACATCATTAACCCTTGCTCGAATGATTCCATAGATGTTCTACCTCAGCTCACCTATTCACATTTGTTGGAATGTACTAGAGTACCTTGGGAATCATTGACATTAATCGTGATCTCCCTCGCACTTGTTAACGGTTCACACCATTGACCGGTAATCAAGTGGTTTCTGCCATGTTCGACGTCAAGACATCCATTCACATGGTCAGAATCGTACCATATTGGGATTGGTAAGAAGACCCTGGTTTGAGCGATCATTTTGATATATGCTTCGCCCAAGCTGCAAAGGAATTGTCATTGGACAAAGAACACATACACTGTTACATAGATAGACTTTGTATTGGTCGTGGTTATGTCTTATCATCTCGTAGATCCACTATGTATTCTTCGTGGCTACAATCAGTCCGAGTCATTAGAGTATAGATCCACATTGTATCTTCGGTGTCTATACCATTTTTTTTATCAATAGAATTATGGATCCGCAGTGTATTTTATGGTGGCCATATCGTGCTAAGTCTTGATCACCCAAGCATAGGTATGCCTGCCTTGGGTTTTGAAATATGTCATGATATTTGTTGGATGTTTGTGTGCAGTTTCCGTCAGGCTCTCTGAGTCCATACCCTTGCTTGGACATCTACAAAGTATTTCATTTATCATTTGGCATCTTCTAACTTCATACTTTGGGGGGCATTCTGTTACACGTCAAAATTACTCAGTTGGATAAGTGTCGCATGTCCCTCTCAATTGTCGTAAGTGTTGCATCTTCCTTACAACTTTCGCAAGTGTCACAAGTTGGTCACAAGTGTTTCAAATGATGTTCAGACATACTTCCATGATGAACGACACTAAGGAGACACTTATAACATCTCATATGCTTGATTTGAAGGAGGAGAACTTTTTTACTGAAGTCAAATAACTCTTGACTCCTGAAAAGAGCCCTAAAACAGAGGTTCTAAGGGGGAGCGCTCCTTTATATCAGCTCTAAGAGATTGACCCTAACTCTAGACAAAAAATGCTTAACATGGACACTGACTTCCTTTCAAATCTATCTAAACTAACACATGAGAAGGAAGGATGACAGAAGTACCTTTTATCGACATTTGTCCCTGCACGCTCTTAGTTGCGCTTTGATCCTTTGCTTCTCGTCGGATCCTGTGGAAAAAACAAGATACAACTGCTTCCTACTCTATTGATATTAGCTTGAAAATAGATCTATCAATTAATGATAAGTTCATGTGACATTAGACACAAACTAGAAAGAAGCAGGCCAAGCGTGTCATATTGATGAGAATAATGACAGCAGTACTTACAATCGTAGATGCGAATGCGATAGCTTCGTCAAGTCCTCTTCATCTAACCCTTTTCTGAAAGATCCACAACCTGGATAACAGCAGCTTCACTGATCACTCTCCTTTGGCTGACTGTGTATTTTCTCCAAGATCATAAGTTTCATACTAGCAGTTCTTCCCCCTTTCCGCCATCATAGAGCTTGTTTATATAGGTTAAGAGGAGCTTAAACTCTTGAGTTATCTTTAGAACAAGTTGGGAACCTTCTCCTTAGATCAGGGATCTCTTGATGAAACTAAGAATTCAAACACAACTACCTCCTAATCTTGAAAGATCCTCCCCTTATTCTCCTCAATGGGCCAACTACTGCCTTAGATCAGGCATCGCTCCCTTAGAAGGGGCATCAGAGCGCTATAGCGCTCCCTGGTAAGCGATGGAGGGGCGCCAGTGCTCTCAAGATGAGCAGCGCTCCTTCAGAGGGGGCAGGGGAGTGTTATAACACTCCCTGAAGCATTATAGGGGAGCGTCAGCACTCCTAGAGATGATATAGAGGAGTGATCCCCCTCAGAACCTCTGTTTTAGGGCTCTTTTCAGGTGTCAAGAGTTATTTGACTTCAGTAAACCAGTTCTCCTCCTTCAAATCAAGCATATGAGATGTTATAAGTGTCTCCTTAGTGTCGTTCATCATGGCAGTATGTCTAAACATCATTTTCGACACTTGTGACCAACTTGCAACACTTGCGAAAGTTGTAAGGAAGATGCGACACTTACGACAATTGAGAGGGACATGCGACACTTATCTAGCTGAGTAATTTTGACGTGTAAAAGAATGCCCCCCAAAGTATGAAGTTAGAAGATGGAAACTGATAACTGAAATACTTTGTAGATGTCCAAGCAAGGGTATGGACTCGGAGAACCTGACAAAAATTGCACACAAACATCCAACAAATATCATGACATATTTCAAAACCCAAGGCAGGCATACCTATGCTTGGGTGATCAAGACTTAGCAGGATATGGCCACCATAAAATACACTACGGATCCATAATTGTATTGATAAAAAAATATAGCCACCGAATATACAATTTGAATCTATACTCTGATGACTTGGACTGATTGTAGCCACGAAGAATACATAGTGGATCTACGAGATGACAAGACATAACCACGACCAATACAAAGTGGATCTATGTAATAGTGTATGTGTTCTTTGTCCAATGGCAATTCCTTCGCAGCCTGGTCGAAGCATATATCAAAATGATCGCTCAACCCAGGGTTTTCTTACCAATCCAAATATGGTACGATTCTGACCATGTGAATGGATGTCTTGACGTCGAACATGGTAGAAACCACTTGATTACCGGTCAATGGTGTGAACCGTTAACAAGTGTGAGGGAGATCACCATTAATGTCAATGATTCCTAAGGTACCYTAGTACATTCYAGTGAATGTGAATAGGTGAGMTGAGGTCGAACATCCGTGGAATCATTCGATCAGGGGTCAATGATGTAAACCCACTGTCRAATGTGAGGAGGCCTGCCATTGAGGCATGCAGGTCCCAAAGTACTAATTGGTTTCTAAGTCTGATCCCCAGATAATGTGTTGGAGTCGACAGGAATAGACTCGTCGAGGGAGGGCCTTGATGTATCCCCCATCAACRACAYGAAACGRACATGGAGATATGTTTGGCAGATCAAACARACATGGACTGACACAGGTTTTGAGGCAAKATACTTGGGATGGCTGACTCTCGAGGCGGATATTTCCCTTGAACACTGGGGCACTAYAGCAAAACATGACATGGACCAAAACTATGCAATGGATACTATGACTTGCGTCGGGTGACCCAAAGGAGTGAAAGGAACTCGGAGGATTGGATCAGTGCAGAGGTTCAGYGGATTATGATATATGAAAAGTGASAAAGTGTCGTGTTCAAGGGAGACTCTAAGAAGTGTTGGATGATATTCTCAAGAGACTGCTTGGCTTGCTCCTTTCAATTTTTCCCCCATCCAGATAGATGAGTACCTCTTTTTGATTTAATGAKCTTGAGGAGGATAACACATTCTYGATATAACTCACCTTCGGTAAGCTCCTCTTCCTTTGTTTAACGAACCAGAAGAAGTAAGGGTTCGTTCCCATACGGGCCTGTCGATGTGCGCTTTAACGAGTCCAAGGACAGAAAACTCGAAGGTTTTCGGGATTATAGAGTTTGGAAAAACACTTAAAAGATAACTTTCTCAGTTCCATTTTCGTACAGTAGTCCAACGAGACCAAAAAAGGGTTAAAATATCGCTCGAAAGACGCCCTTTCTGACCTTTTAACGAGTGTGAAAGGAAGCAAGATCACTCGACAATCTTTTCATGTTTAGAGAGTCTGAAAAGGGTTTAAAGGAGACTCCAGGGGGGTTCCTTTTTCATGTTTTCTTATCCATACAGGTCTGAAAAAGAGATAAAAGTTTACCCAGTTACGTTCTCATATTGTCGAGCTCGAGAACGAACTAAGACTATGCTCATAAGTGTGACAAGGTGAATAATCGATCAGGACTGCCAGGAAACCTGTGATGCCAAAGCTACAAACCAGAGTTTAGTGCAGCCATTACATCAATAGAGAAACCCAAAAATGACCATACCTTATAAAAAAAAAAAATTATAAATAACAATTGATTTGAAAATTCATTTACCATTTCATTTGCAAGGATTTTTGGAGTAATGGGGAATCTCATTTTGAAGCAAATATTGTTTTTGTCATTGCCGGAGCTACGATCGATCATTTTGCTCACCGTTCGAAACAGGTAGGTGCCCATCCTTTTCTATTTCAATTGGATGGTTTTAGATCCATTTTCATAGTATTATTTATTTTAAAGCACAAAGCCCTAATTCGCCCCTCTTTGAACCAAATCGGCCTCTTTTTAAAAATTAATGAAATGGGGGGATTCTTTAACAAAAAATGCTTTAGGGAAGGGTGATTAGGATGTCTACACCCTTGCAATCAATTAGGCAGGTCATTCTTAGTAAAAGAACTCATAAAAAATCTCCCCAAATGCCCACGCAGCCCCCCAAGTCGTTTTGCATTTTTAAAACGTTTTTATCATTATTTGACAAATATTAAAGGGAGTGGTGGTTAAAAAGAGTGAGTGGTTGATTTTATATGATGTGGGTATGTTGTTTCATGTTTTAAAATGATTTTGAAAAATCGCCGAAATTATTAAAACGTGAGGAATAATGAAATTCTTGATTTTTTGTTTTGTAGGTATCTCCGACAATCATGATTGAATGGAAAGAGAGGGAACATGAGATGGATGATTTAGCCTCTTTATGGAGTCCTCGTATGTGGGCCACTTTGCAAGCTTGTGGCTTGATCAAGTTCTTCAAATTGCAAAAAATGAAGAGAGAGATGTTATTGCTTGAGCATATGATTGGCCTCTGGGATGTTGTGGAACAAGGATTCTGTATCGGCACACAACTTTTAACCATCGAGTTAGAAGATGTGTACTTTTTGAACAGCCTCTCGAAAAGAGGGGTCCCCATATATTTCATTGGGAAGAGAGCATTACCTGAACAAGTGGATGTGTATCTGGCATGCCACTATATCCCGGGAGCGAGGTTGGTAGGGGGCAGGATCCCTATCAAGGATATTCAAGATTTTCCCCTCCAGTCTATACTATTCGCTATCACAAGCGTGATCGGAAACACTAGTGCTCATATGGCATCAAGATCACAGGTGGCCTATGGTGTTTAGTGTTTGGAACCAACACTATTCAACTGGAGTGCAGCATTCCTTCAAAATGTGAAGGAACAGATCTCACGGTGTAGGATTGGTCAGAAGCAGTTCGGCTATGGCTCGTTTTTGGTCTCTTTATTCCTAGATCGCATCCCTCAGATGTAGCCTCAGATAGCACTGGCGGTACGACCAGTGCATGAACCTCGGATGGAGAGGTGGACTAGTCTGTCTCCAAGGCTAGTTTCGAAGTCAGAGTTCCACTTCACTGGTGATTTCTTTGCCTAGCTGAGACGGTAGTACCTTTGGATAGAGGACTTCCCTTATGCCGATGTATAATTTCGTGGGAGTATGGACTTGATTTTTACTATGGGGGAAGACTGGGACGAGTCAGGTAAGAGACTAAGCCATACCTTGTCTGGTTTCTTTGTTTTTTTTTATTAATTTTTTGATGTATATGTATTTTTTTGGGGTATGTAAAAGAGTTTTAACAGATGTTTTGTTCTCAACATGCAGACAAGGGGGCAGTGCACCCATTTGATATACCAGTACCAGGGCATCGTGGAGGCACCCCAGTTGCAGTAGATCCAGCAATACCAACAGCAGGTCTCCGGGAGGTTGAGAGGAACCTCCAAGGCCTTACGATGGGTATCCCTCCTCTGCGGAGGGGGGAATGTGCCTTTACATTTGCAGAGGCACACTGTAGGAGTACCAGAGAATATCAATTTTCTGTTAAGGCACGTAGTACGCACGGTAGTGTGTTACTCACAGCACAACGTAGTGCGGGGAGATTAGAGTCTCTCCGTGATCATGTTTTTTGTATGCCTTGTCAGGCGATGTTGTATGGGTGAACAGGCCCAATATTTTGCTCTTCTACACACTTTTTGATGTAATACAAACATTTCATTCATGCCATATATATATATATACAGCTTCGATCTTTTATGATGCCAATGATTTGTACATGATGATATCTGTGATGTGTTTTAATTTACATGTAATGTACAATTTTTCTTTCCTTGAATCTTATATGTGGGCAAGATATTGATCCATGATATAATTAGATAATGAATCCGAAACACTATTAATTTCTCTTGGAATGTGTCTATATTCGATGTAATCAAACATTCGTTCGAGACTACGAACTTGCAAGTGTAGGCGCAGCAAGATAGGACTACGGATAGCGTAGATGCGGTTGAGTTGAAAAACCACCAGTTGGGAGTCTAAGTAAATAATGATGCGAGAGATACCTAGAGAGGAAACTTGGGTCAACAGTCCAATGACAACATGATATTATGCCATATTATTGGTTGCTGGTCCTAAACAAATGCCTCCTGAACTCACCACGTGGTCAAATTGGTAAATAACCCAAGCTGCTGAAGCAATGTTCCGGGTATGTCGGCTAGCGCCATCCGCGAACCCAAAAAATATAGGAAAGGAAGACGTCATTTGTGCATGAAAACACAAGCATAGTCATGAGTGGCAACGGTAAATACTCGAGCACGCGAAATAAATAGACACACCAAAACTAAATACAATAATGTACAAAGTACAAATGCTAGGCGATATAGGCATAGTACTTCTTAAGGTAAAGCCCGTTTTGGGGCTCTCCGAGGGAAATTCCTTCATGATCAACTAATTCATAGGCACCTTTATGTAGGACACGTTTTACGATGTAGGGACCGTGCCACATGGGTTCTAACTTTCCTGTCCCCAATTTATCGTGAGCTTGATCGTAAACAAGGACTAAGTCTCTTTCCGCAAAAGTCTGAGGGTGGACGGATTTGTCATATTGACTTTTAATTCGTTTTTTATGTGCCTCGTTGGCGAGAGTAGCATCGTGACGTGTTTCATCCAGTTTGGATAGATACAAAAATCGTTCTTCTTCAACAGAAGTATGAGGCAGGAGTTCTACTTTTAGTTTGAGCGATGGAATTTCACACTCGATTGGTAGGACAGCTTCAATTCCATAGACCAACTGGAAATGAGTGAATCCAGTTGAAGTTTTCACAGAGGTGCGATAAGCCCAGAGAGCGGAGAACAGTTGTAGATGCCACGATGTTTTGTTTTCCCCTACCATGCGTTGGATCATGGTTTTTAGGACTTTGTTGATAGCCTCAACTTGTCCATTTGCTTGAGGGTAGTAAGGGGATGAGTTTTCATGACGAAAACCCAATTTGACATGTAACTCGCTCATCATCTGGTTTTTGAAGTGTGCACCATGGTCAGTGAAAATGGCACGTGGTACACCAAAACGAGTTATGATGTGGTTTAAGAGGAATAGATCTATCGTACGATCATCATTCAGGAAGGTAGGCATAGCCTCAGCCCATTTGGTGAAGTAGTCAATGGCGACGATGATGTAACCATGCCCCCTGGCTGAGGTAGGCTTACACTGCATGAAATCGATGCCCCATTTGGCAAAGGGGCCGATGGCGATAATAGGGTGCAGCGCCATAGGGTGGGTGCGTGCCTTCTTGTTAAAGATTTTGTAGGGTGGGCATTTCTTGACAGCCTCGATACAATCTTTGTAAATCGAGGGCCAAAAGTAGTTGGCACGTAGGATGTTTTGGGTTGTGGCCATTCCGGAAAGGTGACCACCACAGGCGCCAAGATGACAATTTTTCAAAATGCATTCATCCTCCTCATGAATCAGACATCACCGAAGGATGGTGTTGATACCACGACAATACAAAGTGTCGCCAAGGATGATATAACGGTGAGAGTGGTGACAAATGTGTCAATGCTCTTCGCGAGAGATGTTGGGTTGAAAACGTTGTGTTTGAAGGTAGAGGAGAATGTCTCCGTACCAAGGATCAGAGGTGTTGATGAGGAAGAGAGATTCATCGGGGAGAGAATCTCTAGGTTCGATGTTTTCATCGGCACGAGGGAGAGCACAGATGAGCTCGGCAAACACAACTCAAGATCGAATTCTTGAAGAATAACGATCCATTTTGAATATTTTCCCACAAGTACTTGACATGTCAGGACAAGGTACATGGGGTTGGAGTCTGCGATTACCATGGTGGTGCGTAATAAGATGTAGTGGTGGAACCTTTGGACAGAAATGACGGCTGCCAGATCCAGTTTCTCAACATGCGAATACCTGAGTTCAGGTCCAGATAAACTCTTGCTCAGATAATAGATCACATGTTCTTCGTCGTTGGGGTCTTCTTGGACTAGCACCATTGCGATGGT
>JZKD02S1804469.1:22707-33459 GCA_000966675.3 Picea glauca | reverse complement strand
CAAATTCTGAACCAGAGAGTATTTACTTAGCAATGCCAACACAGATGCGCGTCAATAGATCTCGCTGGTTTAATTTGTTTATGTTGTTGTTTATGTTCCCCAAGGGTTAGGTATTTAAGGGTTCTACAGACAAGGGTTTGCCCTGTGTTATAGCTCTCTAATATACGTGTGGGGTCCAACAATAGTACTCGGACCAATATCTCAGGGCACTAACTAAGGAGGATAGACCATACCCTTAGCCATACTACCCGACTACCCAGGTACTAGAGAGTATATTCCCGAGTGTTGTTCTCAGTGACACTATAGCAGTCCAGCGGCCGATAGGTTTATCTAAAGAGGGCTTCAGGAAATCTAGGCCAATCCGTACACAGGTGTTGTCTGATGCGCTACCACTCGAAGGGGTACCAACAGGGGTTACAAGGGTGGCCAACAGATGTGCGCTTAAGAACCACTTGTGTTTCCTTCATGTATGAATCTCTCAACCGCGGGTTTATGCGCGTAACAATAGATCTTTGTGGCTTAAAAACGTCGGAATACATCTCTACCCTGAAAAAAAAATACCCACAATTTCTGCCAAGGAAAGTGATTTGATACAACTTGCAAGATACCAGATATATAAAATATGCAGAACAGAAATGAAATTCTAGAAATCACAGAATAACAGTAAAATATCCAGCATAATCTTTACAATACACAGAAATGATATACGAAATAGCAATAGAAACAACACTTTGATTCAGATAGCAATTTTCACAAGCCTCTTCGAGGGGGAAACCTCCAGTCGAGCAACGCTCTTTTACAATAATCTCCAAGCTAGGTTTCACATACCCTCGCCCCTTATTTATACTAAATATGTCTATTAAGAGACGCATCTAGAGGAATATCCTTCTAGAAGCGCAAGCTTCTATTAGGTCTTCTTACATCCACTTTATTCTATTTTATTGAAAGGTCTTATTAATATTGACCTTTATTACATCCGAATACATTGATCTACCTATGTGCGGGTTAGGACCTTAACACTGAATAGTAGATTGAGTTTTGACGGAGCCAATAACTCCATCCGCATGCGAAGCAGTCGATGGTTTGGATGGATCGTTAATGGCACGAGGAGCATTCGGTTTCAACTCATATAGAGTACAGGATTGTGAATAGACTAAGTCTAAGTACTGAGCTCGGGTGATGGCTTCTTCCTCGGTGACTATGCCACCCATGGAAACATCACGAGCAATCTGGGGTAATAGTGATTTCGTGAACCATTCTGCTAACAATTGGTCGGGGATGACCGCTTTGATTAGCCTTCGTTGTCGTCTCCATTCATGGATATGATCGGAGATATGTATGGACGTTTTCTGACAAAGAGAGGTTAATAGTTCAGTACCCATCTCGTATCGAATGGGTAGTTGGAAATGTGTGAGGAAGGACATGGAAAGGGAGTTGAAATTGTGAAAAGATGCGCGTGGTAATTCAATATACCATTTTGCTGCGGAACCCGTGAGCGTTCATTGGAAAAGACGCAAATGAATCGAATCATCCATGAGGGAGTTGGATGAACACCAAAAATGGAAGGTCATTACATGGTTGTTCGGGTCTTCTCTGGACTTTCCGTCAAATTTTGGGATATCAGAAGGGAGTTTAGCTGGAATAGCTGGCCAAACTGGAGAATGATAAATAGGATCATTCGTTAACTGAGACAAGTCTGGAAGGTCCAGGGTGGCTAGAAAAGGTAGTTGTCAATTAACCTGTGGGTAATGCTGTTGTGGCAGAGGGACACCAGTGGGGTCCAATACTGGGTTATGTGGATAATTATAACTTGTGGGACCTCTCATGTGAGGTTGGTTTTGACCAAGGTACATAGGATTTGAAATGTTTTGAGAAGTGTTTGTGAGTGGAGGATAACTGGATGGGTTTTTTGGATTATAGGGTGGGTTTGGAATTTGTCCATAAGGGGGTTTTTGCGGATTCTGAACAGTTTTCCCTGTGGAGGCATGTGGGTTTCCTTGAAAAGGGACGCTCCATGGATTGGGTGCAGCGGACACATTTTGTCCTTGTGGTTGATGGTGTACTCCGGATTGAGGCTGCCCCCCAGCATGAGGGTGCCCCCCCAATGGAATTTGTCCTCTGGTGGGAGGATGCCCCCCAGCATTAGGGTTCCCTCCGAATGGAATTTTTCCTCCGGAGGGAGGATTCCCCCCAGTTTGAGGTAGATTTCTCGGGATCTGAGAGCCAGATGTAAATGATGGACCGGTACCACCAATCGGGTTTGGACCACCAAGGCCAGACCTTCTGAGTTGTTGGATAGGTATGGAACTTCCCGGCATCATTTGGGTAGTGATTTGGGCAGTGGTGGTAGCGGAAGCATTCAATGCCCTGAATCCAAAAGGGAGGGTAGGTCTCGGTGTTACAGGTGTGTCAATCGGGGCTTGATTAACTACCGCGTTATCGACGGGGATGGTCGNTACCTATGTGCGGGTTAGGACCTTAACACTGAATAGTAGATTGAGTTTTGACGGAGCCAATAACTCCATCCGCATGCGAAGCAGTCGATGGTTTGGATGGATCGTTAATGGCACGGGGAGCATTCGGTATCAACTCATATAGAGTACTGGATTGTGAATAGACTAAGTCTAAGTACTGAGCTCGGGTGATGGCTTCTTCCTCGGTGACTATGCCACCCATGGAAACATCACGAGAAATCTGGGGTAATAGTGATTTCGTGAACCATTCTGCTAACAATTGGTCGGGGATGACCGCTTTGATTAGCCTTCGTTGTCGTCTCCATTCATGGATATGATCAGAGATATGTATGGACGTTGTCTGACAAAGAGAGGTTAATAGTTCAGTACCCATCTCGTATCAAATGGGTAGTTGGAAATGTGTGAGGAAGGACATGGCAAGGGAGTTGAAATTGTGAAAAGATGCGCGTGGTAATTCAATATACCATTTTGTTGCGGAACCCGTGAGCGTTCATTGGAAAAGATGCAAATGAATCGAATCATCCATGAGGGAGTTGGATGAACACCACAAATGGAAGGTCATTACATGGTTGTTCGGGTCTTCTCTGGACTTTCCATCAAATTTTGGGATATCAGAAGGGAGTTTAGCTGGAATAGCTGGCCAAACTGGAGAATGATAAATAGGATCATTCGTTAATCGAGACAAGTCTGGAAGGTCCAGGGTGGCTAGAAAAGGTAGTTGTCAATTAACCTGCGGGTAATGTTGGTGTGGCAGAGGGACACCAGTGGGGTCCAATACTGGGTTATGTGGATAATTATAACTTGTGGGACCTCTCATGTGAGGTTGGTTTTGACCAAGGTACATAGGATTTGAAATGTTTTGAGAAGTGTTTGTGAGTGGAGGATAACTGGATGGGTTTTTTGGATTATAGGGTGGGTTTGGAATTTGTCCATAAGGGGGTTTTTGCGGATTCTGAACAGTTTTCCCTGTGGAGGCATGTGGGTTTCCTTGAAAAGGGACGCTCCATGGATTGGGTGCAGCGGACACATTTTGTCCTTGTGGTTGATGGTGTACTCCGGATTGAGGCTGCCCCCCAGCATGAGGGTGCCCCCCCAATGGAATTTGTCCTCTGGTGGGAGGATGCCCCCCAGCATTAGGGTTCCCTCCGAATGGAATTTTTCCTCCGGAGGGAGGATTCCCCCCAGTTTGAGGTAGATTTCTCGGGATCTGAGAGCCAGATGTAAATGATGGACCGGTACCACCAATCGGGTTTGGACCACCAAGGCCAGACCTTCTGAGTTGTTGGATAGGTATGGAACTTCCCGGCATCATTTGGGTAGTGATTTGGGCAGTGGTGGTAGCGGAAGCATTCAATGCCCTGAATCCAAAAGGGAGGGTAGGTCTCGGTGTTACAGGTGTGTCAATCGGGGCTTGATTAACTACCGCGTTATCGACGGGGATGGTCGNCCCTCCAAGGAGCCCGAGTGAGTTTGACCAATGTCTGCTCCAGGTACAGTGAGACTTCCCGTCACCGTCACCTTGTGTAATACCCTAAATATTATGGCCACTAAGGTTACCAATTTGCATTCAACCCCTGGGCGAGAACAATCGACAGTCCGATCCGAACGTACGGGTAGGGTATCAAGCCTGAAATCAACTAAAAGGCTTCCACACAGTAATTGTGGATTTACCTCAAAGTGATCCCCATAATAAGATCTAACCACCATAATTAGTTAAACCACGGAGGGTTAGTCCCCGTAGCTCACCCGAATGTGACCTCATACGTAACCCCTGTGTGAGAGGGGGATCCCAGGCAGACTTATACGATAACTGGATTTGACTCTCCCTAACTCAGGATGTTATTGTTTGTTTTGGAAACTTTGGAGAGTTATTCTCATAGCCCTAATCCAAAGTACTAATCCTAGTCTACTGTTGGTGGAGGATCCTATGAAAGAAAAAGTTCTAGATAACTTTTAATTAGCATTTATTTTTATGGTTGTTCTTTACGCAAAGGGGTGCATGGAAATGAAACGAATGGAATTATGAATCAAACCCAAAGAATGCATCGAACATGATAAGAATTCATTTCCTTTTGATGAACATCTAGCTAAGGGAGAGAGAGAGTTCTTTTCACTAATCACGCACAAATAAGGAATTCCCTCAAACGATTCTTTTCTCAATCAAATCCTGATGTAATGCAAAAAAAATTAAATACCTTCTAATATGCACGATCAATCATAACGATGTCTTTTATTGTTTACGTATAAGTGATGATCAATACAACACAATGCTCATCTTGCTAATTATTTTCCTTGTATGAATGAAAACCAAACTAGCGCAAGAAAAAATTCACACAAACAATACACCCTTTTGTTACAATCAAAACGAAAAGCAAAAGAAAAGAAACAATCAAAGAAAAGAAAAACAAACTTCACACCCAAAGGAAAAAGTTGAAGAACAATGACCTTGACTGAAATCGAGATGAAGAGGTCTATAGGCCTTTGATGACCTTCACCAGGGTTTGTACTCAGCTGATGAGGAGAGAAGAAAAATGCATGGGTTTCAAACTTCACTCAACAGGAAAAACTCAATAAAAATAGTGAAGAAGGATACAAGTTCCAAATAGTAAGATGCTTATTCTTCAATCAAAAGACAGATGTCAGGGCTAGAAGGGAAGAAACATTGACTCACAAGGCTACTCAGCAGAGAAGACATAGAGGTAAAAACCAGAAAATGCAATATTGGAGGGTTTTTTGGCCTAAAATAGGTTGGCGCTCTATTGCCAAGGGAAAGGAGCATTATAGCACTCTATGCAAGGGTATGGGAGAGTTTTGGCACTCTGTTAACACTGGGACAGGGGTGCCAGGGTCTAAAAATCCCAAAAATGTCAAAAAAATCCAAAAATTGAAATTCAAACTCGACAATTATGCTGAGTATGATTGGACAAGGAGCCAATCGGCTCATGAAACCAATAAAAAGAGGAGTGAACTAGGTCTGAAACGATCAAGGGATAGAACAAGGTCAATGAGGGGAAAATCAAAACAAGAAGTTTCTATTTGAGGCTATGTCCCCAGTGGAGTCGCCAGTTTCTGTTGTAGGAAAATCTCCCTGCGGACAGGTAGATCGCCTCTAAGAGCTTGACCCTAACTCTAGACAGAAAATGCTTAACATGGACACTGACTTCCTTTCAAATCTATCTAAACTAACACATGAGAAGGAAGGATGACAAAAGTACCTTTTATCGACGTTTGTCCCTGCACGCTCCTAGTTGCGCTTCGATCCTTTGCTTCTCGCCGGATCCTGTAGACAAAACAAGATACAATGGATTCCTACTCTACTGATATTAGCTTGAAAAAAGATCTATCAATTAATGATAAGTTCATGTGACATTAGACACAAACTAGAAAGAAACAGGCCAAGCGTGTCATATTGATGAGAATAACGACAAGAGTACTTACAATCGTAGATGCGAATGTGACAACTTCGTCAAGTCCTCTTCATATAACCCTTTCCTGAAAGATCCACAACCTGGATAACAGTAGCTTCACTGATCACTCTCCTTTGGCTGACTGTGTATTTTCTCCAAGATCATAAGTTTCATACTAGCAGTTCTTCCCCCTTTCCACCATCATAGAGCCTGTTTATATAGGTTAAGAGGAGCTTAACCTCTTGAGTTATCTTTAGAAAAAGTTGGGAACCTTCTCCTTAGATCAGGGATCTCTTGATGAAACCAAGAATTGGAACACAACTACCTCCTAATCTCAAAAGATTCTCCCCTTATTCTCCTCAATGGGTCAACTACTGCCTCAAATTAGGAAGCACTCCCTTAGAAGGGGCATCAGAGCGTTATAGCGCTCCCTGGTAAGCCATGGAGGGCCGCCAGCACTCTCAATATGAGAAATTCTCCTTCAGAGGGGGAAGGGAAGTGTTATAATGCTCCCCGAAGCATTATAGGGGAGCGACAATGCTGCTAGAGATGATATAGAGGAGTGCTCCCCCTCAGAACCTTTGTTTCAGGGATCTTTTCAGGTGTCAAGAGTTATTTGACTTCAGTAAACCAGTTCTCTTCCTTCAAATCAAGCATATGAGATGTTATAAGTGTCTCCTTAGTGTCTTTCATCATGGCAGTATGTCTGCACATCATTTGCGACACTTGTGACCAACTTGCGACACTTGCGAAAGTTGTAAGGAAGATGCGACACTGACGACAATTGAGAGGGACATGCGACACTTATCCAGCTGAGTAATTGTGACGTGTAACAGAATGCCCCCCAAAGTATGAAGTTAGAAGATGCCAACTGATAATTGAAATACTTTGTAGATGTCCAAGCAAGGGTATGGACTCAGAGAACCTGACAGAAGCTGCACACAAACATCTAACAAATATCATGACATATTTCAAAACCCAAGGCAGGCATACCTATGCTTGGGTGATCAATACTTAGCAGGATATGGCCGCCATAAAATAAATTGCAAATCCATAATTGTATTGATAAAAATGTATAGCCATCGAAGATACAATGTGGATATATACCCTGATGACTTGGACTGATTGTAGCCACGAAGAATACATAGTGGATCTACGAGATGACACGACATAACCACGACCAATAAAAAGTGGATCTATGTAACAGTGTATGTGTTCTTTGTCCAATGGCAATTCCTTCGCAGCCTGGGCGAAGCATATATAAAAATGATCGCTCAACCCAGGGTATTCTTACCAATCCCAATATGGTACGATTATGACCATGTGAATGGATGTCTTGACATCGAACATGGTAGAAACCACTTGATTACCGGTCAATGGTGTGAACCGTTAACAAGTGCGAGGGAGATCACCATTAATGTCAATGATTCCCAAGGTACCCTATTACATTCCAGCGAATGTGAATAGGTGAGATGAGGTAGAACATCCATGGAATCATTTGATCAAGGGTCAATGATGTAAACCCACTGTCGAATGTGAGGAGGCCTGCCATTGAGGCATGCAGGTCCCAAAGTACTAACTGGTTTCTAATTCTGATCCCCGGATAATGTGTTGGAGTCGACAGGAATAGACTCGTCGAGGGAGGGCCTTGATGTATCCCCCATCAACGACATGAAACAGACATGGAGATATGTTTGGCAGATCAAACGGACATGGACTTACACAGGTTTTGAGGCAAGATACTTGGGATGGCTAACTCTCGAGGCAGATATTTCGCTTGAACACTGGGGCACTACAGCAAAACATGACATGGACCAAAACTATGAAATGGATACTGTGACTTGCGTCGGGTGACCCAAAGGAGTGAAAGGAACTTGGAGGATTGGATCGGTGCAGAGGTTCAGCGGATTATGATATATGCAAAGTGACAAAGTGTCGTGTTCAAGGGCGACTCTAAGAAGTGTTGGATGATATTCTCAAGAGACTGCTTGGCTTGCTCCTTTCAATTTTTTCCCCCATCCAGAGAGATGAGTACCTCTTTTTGATTTAATGAGGTCGAGGAGGATAAAACATGCTCAATATAACTCACCTTTGGTAAGCTCCTCTTCCTTTGTTTAATGAACCGAAATAAGTAAGGGTTCATTCCCATACGGGCATGTCGATGTGCGCTTTAACGAGTCTAAGGACAGAAAAATCGAAGGTTTTTCGGGATTATAGAGTTTGGAAAAACACTTAAAAGAGAACTCTCTCAGTTCCTTTTTTGTATAGTAGTCCAACGAGACCGAAAAAGGGTTAAACTATCGCTCGAAAGATGCCCTTTCTGACCTTTTAACGAGTGTGAAAGGAAGCAAGATCACTCGACAATCTTTTCATGTTTAGAGAGTCTGAAAAGGGTTTAAAGGAGACTCCAGGGGGGTTTCTTTTTCGTGTGTTCGTATCCGTACGGGTCCGAAAAAGAGATAAAAGTTTACTCGGTTACGTTCTCATATTTTCGAGCTCGAGAACGAACTAAGACTATGCTCATAAGTGTGACAAGGTGAATAACCGATCAGGACTTCCAGGAAACCTGTGATGCCAAATCTACAAACCAGAGTTTAGTGCAGCCATTACATCATTAGAGAAACCCAAAAATGACCATACCTTATAAAAAATGAAATTTTATAAATAACAATTGATTTGAAAATTCATTTACCATTTCATTTGCAAGGATTTTTGGAGTAGTGGGGAATCTCATTTTGAAGCAAATCTTGTTTTTTTCGTTGTCGGAGCTACGATCGATCATTTTTCTCACCGTTCGAACCAAGTAGGTGCCCATCCTTTTCTCTTTCAATTGCATGGTTTTAGATCCATTTTCATAGCATCATTTATTTTAAAACACAAATCCCTAAGTCATCCTTCCTTCTCATGTGTTAGTTTAGATAGATTTGAAAGGAAGTCAGTGTCCATGTTAAGCATTTTTTGTCTAGAGTTAGGGTCAAGCTGTTAGAGGCGATCTACCTGTCCACAGGGAGATTTTCCTACAACAATAAAGTATGGATAATTATTTTATCCTAAGTTCTAAAGATGGGGAAAAGTAGGCCAAAGTAGCTCCCAACATGATAAGTGTCAAGTTGTGGACATGCATACATATTGTAGGGACTTAGTTCATTTTTCCATCTTTTCCATCATTCTTCCCATCATTCAGTCATCCAGTCAATCATTGATGAGAATACACACACCCATTGAGCTATCCTTTGTATCTTCATGACAGTACTTGAACATGTATCCATAGCCATTTTGTGTTGGTGTATCTGGTTAGCTTGGGAGTTGGACTGAAGAAGCAGGTTTTCAGGCCCATGGGATATTAAAGAGGCGGGTTGTCAGGCCCGTGAGAAATTCTTCGGGTGAGAGAATTGTTGGGAATTGATTTCCTGAAGGTGCTAAACTTAAGCTACATTGATTTGATACTTCATGTCCAGCCTGTTGATGAAGCTTGGAAAGGAAGTAGGGCAGTCGAAGGACTATTGAGCAGAGAAGGGGCACACTTCCTGGGTGGGACATGCATGTGGGGAATGAGGGAATTTCGATTGTTAGTTTGAGTTGGAATGTGAGATAGAGTCTTTCCTGTTTTCTATGAGCCTTTATCCTGGTTAGGAATCCCTTTACCCGGGTGGAGTTTACTCCCATCTCAGGGGTGACTCACTGTTGAGAGTGATGAACATTGTGGTCTAAGGCTGGGAGGTTCATGGAAGGTATGCACATAGTTGGTGACATTCTTATCAATATAAGTGCCAATTGTGTGATAAAGTTGCATGTTGCATTGCTATTTACATTCTTATTTTTATGGGTTATCATATGTGTGGTTATAACTGTGTTTATTTTTATGGGTATTCCCGTATATGATGCATGTATATGTTTACTGTTATTTCAGTGTGAATCTGTGTATTTATAGAGGTATTTGTCTGTTTACATTTTATATATAATGCTTCCTCAAGAGTTATGTGTGTGTATATTTTAATTGCATACAGTTCGAAAAATTTATGTGGCTTAGCTCAGTTAGATGATGGGTATGTGTTACACATCAACATTACTCGCTTCGATAAGTGTCTCAAGTGTCGCATTTTTCTCACAAGTGTCACAAGTGTCAAGCAAAGCATACTGTCGTGATACCTATGTCATACTTATAACGACATCAAAAAGACACTAAAAACACCTCAAACACTTGATTTGGAGGAAGAGGAATGGTTAACTGGAGTTATGTACTTCTTGCCATCTGAAAGAACCATTGAATCTGGGTTTTTAGAGGAGAGTGCTCCCCTATACCTCTCTTAGGAGCGCTGGCACTCCCCTATAGAGTGTTAGGGAGCATTATAACACTGAAAATCCTTTCTGGAGGAGTGTTAATTCTTTTAGGAGTGTTGGTGACCCCCTAAAGCCTACTAGGGAGCATTATAGCGCTCTGATGGTCCTTTTGAGGGAGCGTTTCCTATTCTGGGCAGCAGTTGGTCTGTTGAGGATAATAAGGGGAAGATATTTTCAATATTGGAAGGTAGTTGGATTCAAACCCCTGGTCCAGCCATGATCTTAGGGAAGATCCCTGACTCAAGGAGGAGAATCCTCAACTTACCCTAAAGATACCTCAACAGGTTGGGCCTCTCTAAACCTATATAAGCAGGCTCTCTCATGGTGAAAGGGAGGAAGAATTAGAAGCATGAAACCTATGATCTCATAGGAAACACACCATGAACTAGAGGAGAGTAATCAGTGAATTTTTTGTCATCCAGATCGTGGATCTTTTGAGCAAGGGTTAGACAAAGAGGATTTGACGAAGCTGCTACATTCTCATCTACGGTTGTAAATTTTTTTCGTTGTTGTCCTCATCAATATGACAC
>JZKD02S1804469.1:0-17327 GCA_000966675.3 Picea glauca | reverse complement strand
ATACAGAAAATCCTCCTCCAAGAGATGCGCCACCCTTCTTCTCCTCTCACCAACTTGAAATTGCAGCTTGCCTCATAAGAGAATGAGCAAGTGAAGTGTATGTTAGAAGTGAGGCCCTAGCCTCTTATTTATATCAATATGGCACATGTGAAGAGTCACCATCTGACAGGGCCGACCTCTCACACTGGGTGGGTAAATCCACCTTTAATTAAATCTGGCCCTTTCAATATAACTGTTGGGGGCGACTTCTTATTCTGCACATTGTAATTGTCCGATGACCAATCCGCAAAAGGGGCTTTGGTCCTTATACAATTACCGACTTGATTAATCCTCAATGGGGATTAATATAATAATAAAAATAATAATAATGACATGATTAATCCACAATGGGTCTCCAATAGGTTGGTGCTTGCAAATATTGTAACAATATCTTGGTGCCTACATATGCTAATAAGTTGGTGCTCATTTGAGGAGATTGGTGTCTCCAGTAGGTTTGTGCCTAAATATTGTTGAGTTGGTTCTCATTTAAGGCGATTGGTGTCTCTAGTAGGTTGGTGCCACCAATATTTGTAACATTTGTAACTATGCTCATGGATCTAGGTTAAATCCCCTAATTTTTGTTTCATTTTTTAATGAGATTGACACAGGAAAAGAACTATGCTCATGACCTTTGTCTTGATCATGGCTTCCAAGAGGACAATTCTCTGGAATGAATACATGTCAAGGGAAAAACTTCAATAATGGCTTCCAATAGATCTTTTCTAGATGGAAGAAAATCACTCTGGAAAGAATACATGTCAATAACCTCGATAAGGGTAGGGATATCTAGCTCTAATATCCCTATCGAAGAGATGACCATGTCAACTACCATATCCAAGTAAGGAGAAGGGAGATATTCCTTCTTGTGAGGAGTTGAACACATGGGGAAGGTTATTACATAATTGACCTATGGTGGGGCAGACATCGCTGACATGTATGAACCGTTCAGGGAAGGAATATGGTTGACCATCAGATGAGGGTCAATTAATGAAATCTAGTTGATCATTACTATTTTTCCATTGTGAGGGAAACACATCACTCAAAAGAGAGTGGACACAAAATCTCTCATAACGTAGACATAGTCTCACTCGAGGAGTAAGTTAAAGTCCAAGGGGTTGTGAACTACCATCACATCGGTCTATACCATTTTTCCTCCCAAAGTAACTAGAAATTGAGGAAGGATCCTTAAAGGTTGACTAGATATTCTGTGAAAGGTCAACATATTCTAAGTCACGGGCGCAAGAGGTGGGGAACCAAAATATTTCCAAGCATTCGGGGATAAGAGGCTAACAGAAGTGCCTTCATCTATTACAGTATTAGGAATATTCATATCACAAACTTGCATGGTGATTTGGAAAGGCATGTAAGAAGGAAGACGAGGTTCTGTCAAGTGATTCCAATCAATAGAAATCATATGATTTCTTGAAGGGGGTTCCATAGGTACGGGAGGAGTGCCCCCTTGTCTTGGTGAATTAGTATTAACAAGGTAGACCTGAGTGACATCCTCACTCTTTGAATGAGGAGTGGGATCTACTGGTGGTGGAACCAGATCGACCACTTTGGTTTCACTCTTCAAGGGAGGAGTGGGATCGACCGATGATGACTGATGATGGAACTAGATCGACCACTTTGGAACTTCTCAAGGGAGGAGTGGGATCGATCAATGATAGAACTAGATTGATCACCTTGTCACTCTTCATAGGAGGAGTGGGATCGACCGATGGTGAAAATGGATCAACCACTTTGGAACTCTTTAGAGGAGGAGTGGAATCGATCGATGACAAAATTGGATCGACCACTTTGGTTTCACTCTTTACAGAAAGACTGGGGCTTATCGATGATAGAATCAGATCAATCACTTGGGTTAGTTTTTCAATCAAGGATAAAACCATATTGGCCACATGATCAACCAAACTGACTGGGGATGGAACTGAATTGACCAGTCCATCAACTTATGATGGTTTGGGAGAAATCTTATGATAACCAGTTGGAAGTTGAATCTTTTCCAAAAGATAAGAAGCCTCGTCCATACGAGGGAAAAGGTGATAGTAATGATCACCTTCACATAACAAGCAAGGAAATTTTACAGTTCTCTTCTTCTTACCAACCTTAATGTCACTAGCTAACGAGGTGTCTCCAGCATGTCCTACAGGGGATGATGACGTGGAAGACCACATTTCTAAGAACTTGGGGAGACTAGGGAAATCCATCAGAAAGTGGTCACATTTACAAAAAATACAAGGGAATTTGGGTTTATGATTATTTTTTTTATTCTTGTTGACTTTATCAACACTCCCAGTACGATTAACCGTAGTGACGCAGACCTATCGGCCCTCGGGCCAAGATCAGCTCACAGGATCGTTCTTTATATTCGTTGAGCCAAATTGGCTCTTTCGATTCCTTGCTGGAATCTCAATTTAATCGATCCACAGGTCCTTTTGGAATCTCTCATGTGCAAACAGCACTAGGCGCGAGCTACGCCCTTTCGTGCAACCACAGCACTATGACCAAGGCCCAATTCCAAGGGCGCTTGTCGCAACTCGCAACTCGCAATTTTGTGAGTTCAAACTCCGACTCTTCCTCCTCCAATTCTACGATACCCAAAATGCCAATACGGGTATGGCTCTTCCTCTGTCAGCGCCTTCCTCACGTGATCGTCGACTAGGCTAAGCACTAGCACCTTTCTCTATTCACCGTTTCACAGGTTTGAGTGTCCAACTTTGGCACCTTCCCTTCATGAAACCCCAAGAAGCGATGTTGACTTTTCTCCTCGCGTTCTCTCTACTCGGGACTTCATGAGTCGAAGGGTTGAACTCTCATTCCCTTATCTCACGAATCCCCGAGACGCGAGAGGTCAACAGGGTGTTCACTCCTCCCAATATGTGACGTGTGTCCACCTATCTATTTCCCTGGGCCCACCTTGTGGTTCTACCATGCGTCCACAAGAGCCTCGACTCTCGACACTTCGTGACTATTATAGTTGAAAGTGACCCCTCTCAACCTCCGAACCGCCGAATGCACGATAAGAGATGGGGTTCCTGATCCAACAATCCTCCTGTCCTCTGGATCCAACGACTATCTTTGATCCTCATGATTTTGCAGCTTTGCGACTTGGAGTGCCCAACTCTTGGGCTCTTACCCTATGAACTTTCAAGTTTGCGAGACCCGAATCCTAGATCCCTTCGACACTTCATCGACTCCGTGATTGCTTCCACCTATCCTCCTCAAATTGATGGCTACAATTCTCTCATGACTTCGCCACTCATTAAGTTGAAGGACTTCCTTCTCTGAACCCCGATGTCCGAGTCCCCGATAAAGAGGATCTCGTGACACGTGTCTGCTCTCAGATGAATGGCTCATATTTCCTCAGGACTTCGCTACTCACGAATTCAAGATGATCACCTTCGTGAGTCCCGGTGTCTAAATATCCAAAATGGATGATTCCGCGACACATGTCCTCCCACAGATGGACGACTCAGATCTATTTTTCCTTTTCATGATTTCTGATGTCGAGTGCCCGGACTCTCGTCCTCCAAATCCCCAAACTTATGAGCTTCAATATCCTGATCTCCAACCTTTTCGGGACTTCGCTTCTGCTGCTCTATGTGTGAGGGTTTAAACCTTGTGCATCTCCTGAAAGATCCAACGGTTGTCGGTATCTTCACTCAAGATCTGATGGTTCAGATCATTTCTCCTATGCACTCCTCATGTACTGCCTCCTGGATGTAGAAACCTTCAACGGTCCAGATCTTTTCAGTTGATCCGACAGTAGCTATTGCTCCTACTGAGCCTTGATGCTTTTCTTCCCAGACTTGGAAGAATTTCGAATGCTCAAAGGCCTCGACCTTTGTTCATCTTCCTCTATGAACTCTATAATATTGAGTCTCACCCACATGTACAAGAACGTTGTTCCTCCTGAGCTTTGCTCCCGAATCCTTGAAGGATTTTGCGACTTCCACACTCCTTGTAGAGTCTTCACGCACACGAAAGTGCTACTCCTTTTGATCTTTTCAAATACTCAAAGCCTTAAGGAACTCAATCCTTTTCCATTTCTCCTGCAAATGGAGATATTGGATGCCTTCCTGGCTATCCTTTACTCAAGCAACCTATTGTTGAGTGTTTTAGGGTGTTCAGCAACCCTGTGAAGATCCCTCAGTGGATTCTTCCTTCAACTACAGAACTCAAAGAGTTCTCTTCCTGTGCCTATCTTCACATTCACTCAATGCCCACCTGGTAGAGTATCTTCTTACAGAACATCCAGCAGTTATATCCTCTCTCGTGCACCCTATGCACCTGCTCAATGCCCTTCTGGAAGATCTCTTAGAATTCTTAGTGATTTTGATTCTCTTTGAACTCGCAACAGAGTTCTTATATGCACTCCTTTCACTGGCTCAATGCCCACCTAGTAGATCTTTACAGAACTCCTCAGAGCCTCTATCTGCAACTGTGTTTCTCCACAGCCTTGCCTCTTGAGGTGTTCAGCAACCTCAAAGGTCCTCTTCCGAGTTAATGACTTCATCTTTTGTGCCCACTTGGCACGTCTTTGTCTGAATCCGTAGAGTTCATAAATGCATCTATGCACTGGTATTCAGAGACCGTAGTACTCTGTCATGCCCTTCTGGAATGAAACCACAAAGAACCTTTCAAGATTGAAAATCAAACAAATCCCTGCAAATGTCTAGCATACATCTACAGCATAAAGAACACACAAAGACATTCACATAACACAGACAATATGCAGGAAAAAATGCTCTGGTTTATATTAATCAAAATGTCTCTTTACAAAGGTGTTTTGAGCGTGGACTGTAACAAGGTATCAGCTCCTTTTCTTCTACTCCCTACTTGCAGACTCTCTACAACGAGATACAATTACAACTCTTACAACTACTACCAAAATGAGATCCAAATTGATCTTTTACAAGAGGGGCTCTTCAAGCTCTTCCCTCCAATCTACCTACCCTATTCAATTACATTGAATGGCTTGTCTAGTCCAAAAATCAGATCTAGATCTCAGCCTTACAACATCAAAGGCCTACCTACTCTAATGCCTACGCAAAGGCACAGCTTCACGACTCAACAGCCTAAACATTAAATTACATTCAAATTCAAAATGGAAGACGAGGGTTGCGCCTCTCTTCAGCTTTGAATGCACGTGCTGACATGGCTGGCTGGCTAGCTGGATGACATGGAGATATGCTCCTGCATCATACTCCTCAGCTACAAAATTCATGAGCTCCTACTCATGAGCTTCCCATCTTAGTTGTTGAAATCCTCCTGGATCCCAAACAAATTTCTAGAGTTGTTCATCTTCTCCATCCCCATGTTGTTTCTACTGCTTTTGCGCTATTGATGCTACTTCTTTCCTTCTACTCAGCTTCTCTTCACTGACAGTTTCTGTTGACCTAATCATCATCTCTCTGATCTCCTCAATCACTTTGTCTAGCTGCTCCAATGGATGGCTCTGCTCATGCAGTCTCCTTAGCTGCATAAATTTTCTGCAAATGTGTAGATCACTGTGATCTCCCATGCTTTCTTCTTCATATTCTTCTATGGCCTTAAATTTCCACCCTGCTACAGAGTTCATATCTGCAGTCTTCTCTTGACTGACCTGTTGTTTAGTCACCTTCTCTGACAGCTCAACTTCTGCCAGTTCTCCTGCTGGCTCTGGATTGTTCAGCCAATCCTCTAGCATCTCCAGCTCCATCTCCCATGGAGTGATCAATATTCCTGCCTGCTCTTCAGCTTCTTATGCTTCTAGCTTCAGTGTTGTAGCTTCCTTATTTTCATCTTCCTGGCTGAAAGTATCGAGCCATTCCTCAGAATGCTCATTCCCTTTTTCTTCTGCTTGGGCAGCTTCCAAAGTATGCTCCAATTCTTCTCTGACAGTCTCATCTAATTGTTCAGCTTCTGTTGTTGTTGCATATGTAACATAGATTTATGCCTTCCCTTGGGAAAATGGTAGGAATATTTTGATTCCCCCAATCATCCGAAGATTTCTCTAATCTTCCTCCTCTATCAGCTATATACGCTGATCCAAACTCAGCTCTGAGTTTATGAGACCCTCAGATAGTCTCATATTCTTATCCCTGCCCACCTGGAAAATTGGGATTTTTTTGCTGCCCTCTTGGTAGTCCATGGAATCAACTGATCCCATCTCTATTCCCTTTCCCACTTGGAAAATTGAAAACTTTTCTCTACACTCCTGGCAGTCTATGAGATCCCATAGCGATCTCGATCCATTGCCCTCCTGGCAATGTGAAATTCCCTAGCTGTCCTTATGACAGTCTGTGAGATTCTCAATTGATATCAACTCTTTGCCCACTTGGAAATCGAGAATTTCCTCTCTTCCCTCCTGGCAGTGCTTGAGATCTTCATCCGATCCCATTTCATCTTCAACATCGTTGAGATTTCTCCCAGTCTCTAGCTCACATACCTGAACCTTTTTCTCTAGACTGTTGAGGTTTTCAGCATGCCTCAACCACCTTCTTAACAGCCTATGTTGTCTTCTAGCCGTCAACTTCTTGACTGGCCATTTTTCTTTCAGCTTCCTCATGGGCCATTCGTATACCAATCTCGACTTGGCATTTTGTTGCATCCACAATGCAAGCTTTTCTATCTCTTCCTTTATATCAGCGAGCTCTTCATCTATTTCAGATCTGCTCATCAGCTATGGGTTCTTCCTTCTAATGTATCTATGGCCTTTAGTAGCCATATCGTTGTCTTCGTCTACTCTCCTGGCAAACCTGTTGTTGTCACTCTGAAATCCTGAGTGTTCCTAGTTTCATCTATAGTCATCCTGACTCTCTGTGGATTGTTGCCTTCCTTCAAACAATCCTTATAGAGTTTCAGCACTCTGTCTCCTTCTTGGTCCTCCTGTCTAATATATACAAATAGAATCTAATCTTTGATACCACTTTGACACAAACCTATCAGCCCTCGGGCTGAGATCCACTCACAAGATCGTTCTTTATCTTCCTTGAGCTGAATCGGCTCTTTCGATTCCTTGCTGGAATCTCAATTTAATCGATCCATAGGTCCTTTCGAAAGTTCTCCAGTGAAAATAGCACTAGGTGCGATCTCCGCCCTTTCGTGAGACCATAGCACTATAAACAAGGCCCAATTCCAAGGGTTCTTGTTGCAACTCACAAATCACGAGTTCATGAGTTGAAACTCCGACTCTTCCTCCTCTAATTCTATGATACCCAAAATGTCGATACAGGTATGGATCTTCCTCTGTCAGCGCCTTCCTCGCGCAACCGCCGGCTAGGCTAAGCACTAGCTCCTTTCGCTATTCACCACTTCACAGGTTTTAGTGTCCAAATTTGGCACCTTCCCTTCACGAAAACCCCGAGAAGCGATGTTGAATTTTCTCCTCGCGTTCTCGCTACTCACGACTTCGCGAGTTGAAGGGTTGAACTCTCGTTACCTTATCTCACGAATCCTCGAGATGTGAGAGGTCAACTGGGTGTTGACTTATTTTCATAGGCGACGTGTGTCTACTTATCTGTCACACGGGCCCCACTTTTATGTATACCTATCGGCCCTCGGGCTGAGATCCGCTCACAGGATCGTTCTCTATCTCCCTCGAGCCGAATCTTCTCTTTCGATTCCCTACTAGAATCTCCTGTTTATCGATCCACAGGTCCTTCGGGAACTTCCCTGTGCGAACAACACTAGGCATGAGCTACTTTCTCCCCAAGATACCATAGTGCTATGACCAAGGGCCTAACCCAAGGTCCTTTTCGCAACTCACAATCTCGCGAGTTCGTGAGTCAAGGCTCCTGACTCTTCCTTTTAAATCTCGTAATACCCAAAATGTCGATACAGGTATGGCTCTTCCTCTGTTAGTGCCTTCCTTGCGCGACTGCCAACTAGGCTAAGCACTATCACCTTTTTCTATTCATCACTTCATGGGTTCGAGTGTCCAACTTTGGCACCTTCCCTTCACGAAACCCTGAGAAGCGATGTTGAATTTTCTCCTCACATTCTCACTACTCGCGACTTCACGAGTCGAAGGGTTGAACTCTCGTTCCCTTATCTCACAAATCCCTGAGACATGAGAGTTCAACGCGGTGTTGACTCCTCCCAATATGTGACATGTGTCCACCTATCTATTTCCCCGGGCCCACCTTGTGGTTCTGCCATGCATCCACACGAGCCTCGGCTCTCGGCACTTCACAACTTTTGTAGTCGAAAGTGACCCCTCTCAACCTTTGAACCCCCGAATGCATGATAGGCGATGGGGTTCCTAATCCAATGGTCCTCCCATCCTTTGGATCCAACGGCTGTCTTCGTTCCTCATGATTTCAGAACTTCACGACTTGGAGCACCCAACTCTTGGGCTCTTACCCTATGAACTTCTAAGTTCATGAGACCCGAATCCTAGATCCCTTCAGCACCTCACCAACTCCGCGATTGCTGCCACCTATCCTCCTCAGATTGATGGATGTGATTCTCTCATGAATTTTCCACTCGTGAAGTCGAAGGACTTCCTTCTCTGAACCCCGCTGTTTGAGTCCCCGATAGAGAGGATCTCGCGACATGTGTCTGCTCTCAGGTGAATGGCTCAGATTTCTTTGGGACTTCGCTACTCGCAAAGTCAATATGCTCACCTCTGTGATTCCTGGTGTCTGAATCTCTGAAATGGATGATTCTGTGACACACATCCTCCCGCAGATGGATGGCTCAGATCTATTTCGCAATTTCTGATGTCGAGTTCCCAGACTCTTGTCCTCCGGATCCCCGAACTCCCCAACACCGATATCCCAATCTCCAACCTTTTCGAGACTTCGCTTCTGCTTCTCTATGCGTGAGGGTTTAAACCTCGTGCAGCTCCTGATAGATCCAACGAATGTCGGGATATTCACTCAAGATCTGATGGTTCAGATCATTTCTCTTATGCACTCCTCCTATACTGCCTCCTGGACGTAGAAACCTTCAATGGTCCAGATCTTTTCAGTTGATCTGATGGCAGCTATTTCTCCTGCTGAGCCTTGGCACTTTTCTTCCCAGACTTGGAAGAATTTCAAATTCTTAAAGGCCTCGACCTTTGTTCATCTTTCTCTATGAACTCTATAATATTGAGTCTCGGCCATGTGTACAAGAACATTGTTCCTCCTGAGATTTTCTCTCGAATCCTTGAAGGATTTTTTGACTTCCACACTCCTTGCAGAGTCTTCACACACACAATAGTGCTACTCCTTCTAATCTTTTCAAATACTTAGAGCCTTAAGGAACTCAGTCCTTTTCCCTTTCTCCTGCAGATGGAGATATTAGATGCCTTCCTGGCTATCCTTTACTCAAGCAACCTATTGCTAAGTGTTTCAGGGTGTTCAGCAACCCTGTGAAGATCCCTCAGTGGATTTTTCCTTCAACTACAAAACTCAAAGAGTTATCTTCCTGTGCCTATCTACACATCCACTCAATGCCCACCTGGAAGAGTATCTTCTTACAGAACATCCAACAATTATGTCCTCTCCTGTGCACCCTATGCACCTGCTCAATGCCCTTCTGGTAGAGCTCTCATAATTCTTAGTGATTCTGATTCTCTTTGAACTCATAGAAAAGTTCTTATGTGCACTCCTTGCACTAGCTCAATGCCCACCTAGTAGAGCTTTACAGAACTCCTTAGAGCCTCTGTCTGCAATCGTGTTTCTCCATAGCCTTGCCTCCTGAGGTGTTCAGCAACCTCAAAGGTCCTCCTCTGAGTTAATGACTTCAGCTTATGTGCCCACTTGGCACGTCTTTGTCTGAATCCGCAGAATTTAGAAATGCATCTATGCACTGGTATTCAAAGACCGCAGTACTCTATCACGCCCTCCTGGAATGAAACCACAAAGAACCTTTCAAGCCTAAAAATCAAACAACTCCCTGCAAATGTCTAGCATACATCTACAACATAAAGAACACACAAAGACATTCACATAATACAGACAATATGCAGGAAAAACTGCTCTGGTTTATATTAATCAAAATGTCTCTTTACAAAGGTGTTCTAAGTGCGGACTGTAACAAGGTCTCAGCTCCTTTTCTTCTGCTCCCTACTCGTAGACTCTCTACAATGAGATACAATTACAACTCTTACAACTACTACCAAAATGAGATCCAAATTGATCTTTTACAAGAGGGGCTCTTCAATCTCTTCCCTCCAATCTACCTACCCTATTCAATTGCATTGAATGGGTTGTCTAGTCCACAAATCAGATCTAGATCTCATCCTTACAACATCAAAGGCATACCTACTCTAATGCCTACACAAAGGCATGGCTTCACGGCTCAACAAACTAAACATTAAATTACATTCAAATTCAAAATGGAAGACGAGGGTTGCGCCTCTCTTCAGCTTTGAATGCATGTGCTGACGTGGCTGGTTGGCTGGCTAGCTGATGTGGAGAGATGCTCCTGCATCATGTATTTTGTTTCTTGGATCCAACTTGATCTGATGTGGTTGGAGGCTTGGTACCTTTTTGGTTCTTCTTCTTCTTCTAATCAACATGGCTACTCACTTTAGAGCTTTCACTAGGAGAAGAAGGAGAAAGGGAAGGAGACCTGATAGGTGAAGAAGGAGAAATTTCAACATGAGGTTTATTTGTGGGTGGTGTGCTTACATATGAAGCACTAGGTGCAGTTGAAGCACTGGGAATATTTGAGATCACTGGAGTGAGGAACAATCAAACCAGTAATTCGATCGTGAGTCCCGTAAGACTCGATGTGGAAATGCAGGGAGGACCAATGTTTCCAAAAGAAGGAAAGGTGAAAGGTTCCCTAGGAAAATGGGTTCCTCCATTGGTAATCCCAGTAGTTGATGTCATTGACACTGACTTGACCTAAGGTCCACTAAGGAAAACAAACAACACACACTACAAATCTAAGAAGCAAATAATCAAACAAACCTTCCCACAATGAAACCACTAGTTGGTGATGAAATCCAACATCATGAGATCAATATAGGAAGGGGATGGGATAGAGTGGGTGGATCATTTATGTTGGTGACCTGCTTAACGAAATTTCCCCTTAGTGCAATTTCCCACACAGTTTTACCCATGGGTGTACCCTCCAAGGATCCCGAGTGAGTTTTACCAACGTTTCTTCCAAGTACAACGAAGACTTCCCTTCAGCATCACCTCGTGTAAGGACCCTAAATATTATGGATACTAAGGTCACCAACTCATAGTCAGCCTTTAGGAGGGTACAATCGACAGTCGAGTCTGGACGTATGGGTAGGATAACAAGTGAAAAATCCTTCAAGATAACTAAGGACAAGTGGATCGATAGAAATCCAGAGGACCCCGAATGGATTCAAAATTCACGAAGAATCAAGACCAAATGAAGATAGTTGGACCTCAAGAAGAAACCCCAATATACGATCTTACTACTATGAATGGTTAATCCTCAAAGGGATAATATTTGTTGCTCTCTCGAATGAGACCTCATGCATAACCCCTATGTGAGAGGGGGATCCTAGCTATGCTTATAAGAAAATTTGGATTTACAGCTCCCTAGCACAAGATTCTATGTTTGTTTGATGGATTTGGAAACTTATCCTCACAACCTATTCCAAATCCCTACACTTGCTAATGTAGGTTCACTACCAGAAATGTCTGATCAATTTTATAAGCACTTCATTTTAGGGATGTTGTTTACTCAAGGGTGCAAAAGTGGAAGTGATGATGTTGTAGACTCAACTCCAAAAGAATGCAGAAAAATAAGAAGCAAATATTTTTCTTCAATGAATCCTACATACGAGATGGAGAAGAGGTTCAATTTTCTTCAACAAAAACACCCAATTCCCAAATGCAATTTTCTAAACGCAACCTTGTTATCTGCACTACCCAACAAAAATAATGCAACTATCTTTCTTTGTTTGATTCTAATACATAAATGCAACAAATGCAAATCCTTTAACACTCCTTTACTTTCAATCAAAATGGAAGAGTCGAATGCATATACAAAAGACACGAAGCAAAAAGGATTTCAAACAAAGCATGCACTCGCATGATATCGATAACTGAATGAATATAACTCACTCAATCAAGGACTCGACAATCGACTAGCACTCAAGGAAACAAGAAAGTTCAAAGAAGAATCCAAAAAATGATAGGGAGAAAGAGGAATCACTCAATGTCTTGACAAAACAAGTAGCAAGAAAAAGAAATATGAGCTAGGTTGTGGTAAGCATAAAGTCTCAAATCCTTCAAAAAGGAAATATTTGAAAAGCAACTTAAGACCAACAAACCTTTGCAGACCTTTTCAGTCAGTCAGATAACCAAAAATTTCGCAAGGTTCAAACCAAACCAAGAAAAACAAGTAGAATCAATATTGCAATTTGGAAAAGGTTGAAATCTCAAAAAAGAAAACAAAATAAGTGATAAGTAACAAATATTCAATCCAAACAAAGCCACAATCCAAAGTACAAACTCTAGGTAAGAATATTTGCAATATAGACTAGGAAAAACTCAGTAGAAAAGGGCATAAATCACCAAAAAGGAGATCAACGCTCTTATTTTCAAGGGCATGGATCATTGTATCACTCTGATAAACATTGTAGGGATAATTGATTATATATCAACGCTCTAATATACACTCCATGGGATCAATATCCTTCCCAGAAACTCATAACAGAGGCTCAAAACTCATAAAACAATCACCCATAATTGCCAAAATTTTGTGAAATTGTCAATAAAGAGGGGAGAAAGGAAATAGATCAATAAAAAACAAGAAAAATGATCTAAAATGTGGGTAAAAGGAAGATATGATCCAAGGAAATACAAATCAATGTCCTTCCCCAGTGGATTCGCCAATTTTTGTTATAGGAAAATTCCCGTGTGGACAAGTGAATATCCTCTTGGATTCTAGACCCCTATACCAAGACAGAAAACATACAAATGGACACTAACATCCCTGTGAATTCAATTACCTAATCAGAAATATAAATAGAAGGAATAAAGTGTGATGCACCTTATTCCGTAGCTCGTCCTCACTGCCTTCGATCTGAGATTGATCTCCAAAATCTTCAGCACCACTCGATATCTGTGATGCAATAGACAACAAAGACAAAGAACCTCTACTCTACTCTACAAGATTAAATTAATAAAATTCATTTATCAAGATTGAAAATCATATGAAACAATACACAATCTTGAAGGGAATAGTCCAAGTAATATTAATGAGAACTTTAAAGTAATACTTACAATCTGTAGATGAAGTTGCAGCAGCCTCTCCAAGTCCTCCTCGTCCAACCCTTGCACGATGCTCCCAAGATCATAACAAAAATATTTCTCCCAAGATCATAAGTTTGATACCTCAAATCTACCCTCCTTCTCCATGGAAATATCTCATTATATAGGGTTTGGAGTCTTAACCACCATGGAGAGGATCACTCATTAGATCCACTAAAATGGGATCTCTAAGATATTTAGGGAGAAAATATCTCTTAAGTATTTTAGGGAGGAAATATCTCTTAAGGATTTTAAGGAGGAAATCTCTCTCAAGTATTTTAAGGAGGAAATATCTCTCAGGGATTTTTTTAGGAGGAAATATTTCAACCATCCATGAGATCCTCAACCTTCCCTAAAAAATAAGAAACCAAATGTGAGGTGGATTTTCACATCAAATTAATTTCTTTTTCATGAATATTAATAATAATTCATGTGCACATAGTATTTTGACTTTCATATAATATATTTATCCTCCACATTGACTAGGGATTGTGACATATGTTATTCCATGGTGTCAAGGTGTGCGACACTTAGCAAGGTGCATATGACACGTTTACAACACTTGCAACACTTAGGGCAAGGTACCTAGGTGTGGAAATTTGATGTGTAACACCCCTGCGTAGCTATCAGATAAGACATCATCACTCGAAAGTACCTTATCTTTGAGTAACCTACAATTAGTGGGCAATAGAAACATACACCATTATTAAGCATGAATAAATTCATGGACACATCTCAAGGGGGTTCCTGACTTTTATGTTCTTTATGGTCGCTTATTCATTTGTTGCTTGCAACATGCACTCCGTCGTTGGGTTGTTGTTTTCCCAGATTCCACTTATTGTTATTGTAGTGGCCATTGACCATATGCCTCTTGCATTATTTGGCCTCCATTTTTCACCCACTTACCCATGGAGAGAATCGGTGATAAGAGTGGACATCACTTTCGAGTACCCAGTTGCATTCATGTTACTTAGGTCAGTTCCATGCACTTGGAACATAGAAGAATGATGTTAAGACACTCATTCTCTCTATATGAGATAACGTTTATCCCTTTTCGTGCTTGTTAAACCATGAAAAGGTTGCACCATATGATCTCACTTTTAACTCTTTTTCATGCTTGCTAAACCATGAAACTGACACATTTTTTAGTAAATTTTTAACTCTTTTTTGGACTCATAAAAAGAAAAGAAAAACACACTTCACGAGTATCATTTTAACTCTTTTTTTGGATCATTAAAACTGAACAAAAAAGACTCTACTGAGCACAATTTTATTTCTCTTTCATGCTCATTAAACCATGAAGGAGACACTAAAAACCAAAAGATAAAAAATAAAAATAAAAAGAGTGGGGGGGTTTTACCATTGATCTAGTTACGAAATGATAGTGTTCGTTGAGTCACCCTTGAACATGGCACATGTTTGAGTCCTCATCTTATAGTTGGGATATAGCTTTCCTGGGAGTTGTACCAGTAATATGAATCACATATACTCCTCTAGCTTATTACTCTTCCAGTCATCATGAAGAGTGCTTCAGTGCCTCTCGCGTTGTTGCACTTTATTATTTATACTCATCTATCTTTCTACCATGTCATCATTATGTCATTCTATATATTCAAGGGAAGTTAAACATGATTCATCCATATATTGTTTTATTTCCTTTCTAATTCGGTCATCCTTGTGTCAGTTGTTCTTGTTGATTCTATCTCTTTACATCATCTCTTAGTCCATGTTTCATGTCGATTTATGGGGGATACATTAAGGTCCTCCTTCAACGCATCTCTTTCTATTGACTTCAACACATTATCTAGGAGAGGGATCAAGAAACCAACTAGTACCTTGGAGCTTGAAGTCCTTAGTGGTAGGCCTCCTCACGATCGAAAGTGGGTTTACATCATTGACCCTTGATCAACTGATTTTATGGGTGTTCAGCATCGTATCATTATTCAAACTCATTATATTATGCTAGGTACCTTAGGGCCCATTTCCATCATTGGTGGGTTCCCTCACATCTGTTAACGGTATATCTCAATAATCGATAATTAGACGGTTTCTACCATGCTCAACATCAACTCATTTATTTGTATGTTATAGAATTGTACCATAACGGTTTGGGACGAAGACCTTGGGTTTCAGGCCACATCACTCCTCCATCATCCCTCCCAAGTTGCGATGGAGTGTATCACTTATGTATGAGTACTTTGAATACTTTGGGGGAATTTTCCTTAGTGCTCATTTTCTTCTTGATGTATATGTTGTGACATAGATCCACATTGTATTTTCTCGTGGTTATGATCTCAATGATCACATGGTTCCACAATGTACTATTTTCATGGCCATGGTCTTGCATTTCATGTCATGAATCCACAGTGTATTTTTTTTGTGGATATGCTTTGATTCTATTATGAGTTTGGGTATGTTTACCTTGGGGATGGTCTATATATCTCTTTATCCTTGGTGTTTGATTGCGGGTACTCTTTGAACTCCATACATCTTTTCTCTCTCCTCGCGTTGCTTCACATTAGTGGCAATTTATTGTAATGTGTTTCTTCCATCGATTCCTTTCCTGACCTCACACATTACGGGGCATCTATTATAGCCTTAATTTCCACCCTATGGTGTCAGGAGGAACTTAGCATAAGATGAAAACTAAAACACACTCTTCAACTCAGGGTCCATTCAGTTTTTGAAGGGTTTCGCTAGCCATCTATATGAAAACCAACAACATGTCTCTTTTCAACAGTGTGCAACCTGCAGCATCCCCTGTAACCTTCTAGATTTACAGAGTTTCAAAGATGTAATCAAAGGATGAGTTGGTTCTTCATGGAATGAGCCTTGGAACTCACAAAATTTGATTCTCCATTGGTCTATAGAAAATATTGAAGCTCTTCTAAGCCTCTTCTAATAATATATATAAAGAAGGCCAATCTTGAGCATGAGGAGGAAGAATCATTCATAGATTTATGATGTCAAAATACAAAGGTGCTTCTCCATTCTACATCAATTGTACTCAAGTTTCCTAGCTTGGTTGAAAATATGAGGAGCAAGGAGCCAGGGGCAAGGAGGACTGCATCTACACCTAGAGGTAAAGTGAAATGATGTATTTCTCTCTTATTACTTAAAAAATCATTGGTTTTACCCTATTAATGTATGTATTTCATTCTCAAATGTTTAGATCTAATTTATTCCGTCATAGATCGGGCTAGATCCAAGCTAGATCTAGGATTATAATGCTAATTAAGAAGAGAAGTATGAAGGCATTGTTTTCCACTTGTGTGTAAGAATTAGGTTGAAGGAGTTGGAGCAATATCTTTGGGACTACACCAGTCAAGGATACACAAGGATGCCCTTAAGGAAAAGGTATGCCATTCTACCATTTCTTGGTTTAATTATGAATCTATTTTCTTGTTTCTAGGGAGAGCCATAGAAGTCTAGTCCATTGTCTCTATAGGATCAATAGGAAAATCCTAGGAATATATTTTCATCTAATTGGTGAGCTTTTATCTATATCACTATCTCACAGGGTCTTCACTCCGTGAACTTGTGACATCGCACATGCATTCATGGGATATTAAAGAATATCCCTAATTTCACTAGATATTAATAAATACCTACCAAAATACTTTTGTTGGACCCCCCTCCCAATACATATTTCCAATAATAAAAACCCTTATTTTTACTAGATATACCTTTTTATATCCCCTAATACATATAAATCCCCCCATACTTCGCAACCCCCAATACTTACAATATATTGACCTTGTTTTTCACAATTAAAAAGTCCCCTTTATAAATGAACGTGATAATATATTGGTCAACAAGGTGAATCCCTGTGCACTATCTAAATAAGGTTTGGAATTAATCGAAAAAACAATTTATTAGTACTAAAGGCTATTAGGGACGCCTTGAAGAAATGAGGAGAGCTACACTTCTAATATTTTTCTTGATGACCTATAAGAGATACAGGGTAGTATAAGGATTTATGTGAACATTTGTTTTGATATGTAATTTGTTATGTATAGACTATATGTCCTACAAGGAAAGTTTTAAAACAGTTTTATAAATTTTTATCTG
>JZKD02S1804458.1:73328-88400 GCA_000966675.3 Picea glauca | reverse complement strand
AAATTTTGACCAAAGGTTAGTATGATGGTCATAGCTTCAACATGCAACCTAGATCAAAATAATGTCATAACAAATAGATGCATATCAGAATAATCAAACCTGGGTTGCATTATTCGTCTAAATGTGTTGGATCTTGAGATCCTTCTGGATCTATGGCAAGAGATCCCTTATCCTGCAAATACCCTTTAAAGCTTAACAGTTTAAACATATGTGAATACATACCTCTGATAGTATTTGCAGGTAGTGGCACCATCTGGTAGCAACGATAATAATTACCAACTCTTAAAAACTTCAAGGGTGACTGCAACTGGTACTGCAGCTGATACTTCAACTGATACTACAACTACAATTGATACTACAACTGATTCTGAAACTGCAACTTAGGGTTTTATGAGGAAACCCTAATATTTCAAACTTCAAATTTTGAAATTCTGATCTAGGAGCTAGATGCATTGAGCTGAGGCGAGTAAGCTGGTGCAATCAGATTTCTGAAAATCCAAATTTTACCCTTGAAACTGAGCTTGCGGAAATCTGGACTGGTACTTCTAGTACTAGTTTTGGTTTCCTGGTTTTCTGGTACTTTTGGTTTTCTGGTTTTCTGGTACTTTTGGTTTTTTGGTTTTCCGGTACCAGTCAAAACTAGGGTTTGACTTTTCGGAGTATCTGACCACTGAAAAGGTGCGCTCAAGGTGCCAAAGAGTTCCCTAGGCTAGGGCGCACTTTTCTAGATGGTTTTTAGGCTGATATTCCTCTTCAACAAAAAGCCCTAATTTTCTTGTACGGCAACAATGACGTTTTTCTTTATCCGGTGAAAGATGCTCTCTTCAACTTAGCTCTGATACCATGTTAAGTTTTGAGCTATTATTAGGTTTTTTTTCGATTTACTAGATAACAATAGCATAGGTAGGATCATTGAGAGAAACACAATCACAAGATACACAACATTTATCCTGGGAAACCCTCTTGGGGGAGAAAACCCAGCAAAAACTTCCTTAATATAGATAGCCAATACAATGCCAAGGACAATAAACCAAAACACTAGAGAATATCCAACATTGAGCAATGTGCCTCTCTCTTCCTTCTTCTCCCAATTGCAGCTACCAAACTTGCGCACTTGATAAGTGAATGAGTGAGTGAGCAAATGAGGCGCTGGCCTCCTTTATTTATACCAACTTGCAGGCACCAAAGCCGACTTGTCTTCTTAGTGGTTAAAACAACTTTAATTAGGCATGGGGGCCGACTTCTTAATTTGCATAATACAATTAGGATTTGACCAACCTGCAAAAGGGGATTTGGTCAATTACAATGCCCGACATGATCAATCCACAAAAGGGGATTGATCTAATGAATAATGACTCAATAAATAAATAGAATACTCTTTGCAATTACAATATTTCAACATATTCCAGTTTATTGGGACACCGTTGCAAAGATACCAAAAGGTATCTTATCAAAAATTCGCAAAGCTTGTTTCAAGTTCTTATGGTCAGGAAAGAATAAGGAGGATGGAATCCCACTAGTCAAATGGTCGAGGCTTGCAAGACCAAAAGATTTAGGAGGATGGGGAATTCATAACTTGTTTTGGTTCAATAGAGTTTTGGCATCCAAAAGCCTTTGGAGGCTCATGTCCAACAAGATGTTGTGGGGAAGAGTTCTAATCTCCAAGTATTTGGCAGGTAAATCCATTAAAGAATGGTTCAGAAGTCCAAGGAAGTCAGTGTCTGTAAGTTCAACTGGATGGAAAACTATGGTAGATGCCTTTCCTTTGATTGGGGCTTGGTCTGAATGGTGCATAGCAAATGGGAGAAGTGTTCGGATTGGGGAAGATCCCTGGGAAGGTTCTTCAGGGAATTTTAAACTATGGAAAAGATTGGTAAGAAGACTCCACGCTTGTGTTTTCACCCCGAAGGATGCAGTGGTTCAAGGAGTGGATGTCATGGGTAGAACTGTGTGGAAATCAGTGGCAGACCTAAATCTAGAAGGGGAGTTGGCAGCAGAATCGACAGATTTTTTTAACTCTCTGAAATCAACTTTATTTGTCTAGAGGAGGATGAGCCGGACACCATTTGCTGGGAAAAATTAGGTTCTTACACAGTCAAGATGGGGTATGAGGCTTTAATGGAAGAGTCAAATGAAGAAGCTATAAAATGGTGGTGGAGAGGTTTCTGGAAATGCAAAGCTCCTGAAAAGATGAAAGTGTTGTTTTGGTTAGCAATGGAGCAGAAAATCCTAACTTTGAACGTTTTATGTAGAAGGGCATGGAACGGTCCGAATAGATGCTCTTTATGTTGTTTAGAGAGTGAATCATTTACCCATATTTTCTTTCAGTGTTCCTTTGCCAACCAGGTCTGGAAGCAAGTTGCATTGAATCTGAAGACCCCACTAGTTCCTTTCAATGGGAGCCTAGAGGAAAGGTTGGATGCCTGGAGCAAAGAATAGCAATCCGAGAAGTTGTTTCTCTTTCATGTTTTGTTTTTTATTTTATCAGGTGGGTGAAAAACCTTAGCATTTTCCAAAGCAAGTTTATTCCAATAGAGGTGGCGGTAGAACTGATCTCTCAGATGGCTGTTAACTTTAAGAAAGATTCAGAAAAGAAAAAACAACGTATTGTCACGATGCCAGAGCTGATTGAAGAAACCCCATGGGGTTTCTTCGATGGGGCGAGCCAAGGCCATCCCCCTTTCTGTGGAGTTGGGGCGGTTTTATACATTACAGCAGAGCACCATTTTGAAATTCGATACACTCCAGGCAGGGGATCCAATATGAAGGTGGAATTAACAGCAATCTGGGCATTATTTCTGGCCACTTCATTAAATTTGAGAAAATTATAAATATCTGGTGACTTGCAAGTGGTGGTGGATTGGGTCAGAGGTAAAGTTCAAATTCAGGTAGCAAGGCTGCAACCCTTAATGAGGAGAATTCGGGAGCTGCTGGGCGAGCTGGAATGGTTCTCTTGCACCCATGATTACAGGGAATTGAATCAAAAGGCAGATCAGCTCTCGAAGGAGGCTTTGGAACATGAAGCTGGGGTTTTTTTTTACCAGGAATTTCTGAACGATCAGTAGTCCATGACATATCTTTTGATCTTTAAATTTCATCCAGAAGATGATGCCAGTTCTTTTTTGTTCTTAAAAGTATTTGTTTAAAAAGATGAAATTGCAAGAAAGATGAAATGTTTGATCTGCTTTCAGAACAGAAGTATGTTCTGTAAGTACCGATGGGTAAAGGATGAAAGGACAGAAAATGAAAAGTCCTATTCTTTTTTATAAGGACCGGAACATGTATATTTTATAATGAAATATAAAGTTTTTTCTTTCTCGGAAAAAAAATAAAAATAAAAAACATTTTGATTTTGATGACTTAATGAGAATGCTGCAGCTTATGGTTCTAATTGTCATTTGATCATCATTGATGTTACAATGTATTATAAATCATGATTTTTCATTTATGTTACATGTTCAAAGTTTTGTATCATGTAAATCTTCTAGTTTCTAACAAAATATGAATCTTTATGTCTAAATTTCATTTTTGTATGTGTAATTTTCAATTTTTTTTCATATATATAAAAAAAGTTTAAATATATATATATATATATATATAAACGTGTTCTCCATGTCCTGTTTTCAGGGTCGAAGTGTCAAGCGTTGGATACTCGTATTTCTGTGTCCTCCGTGTCAGGTGATTTAGGGTAATATAACTCTCCCTCTCTGCCAACAAGTGCTATCCTTCATATGGGGTAATAGTTAAATATCATTCCCATCTCTGCCAACAAAGACATTCAACAATCATGAAGCAGTTAAGACAGAAAAAGATACATTTTAGCTTTGCCTCTTTGCTCAAAACTGTATGGATTTGGCTTCAAACCTTCTCGTTACCTCTTCAGCTCCCTTATGCTGTGTATCAGGCCTCATAGGAGCTGCTTGTAAAGGATGCCAATTTTCATACCTGTTAGAAGCTATTCTTATATATAATGATCAAAGGATAGTTGCAGGTGCACTTTGAAGACGGATAAATGGTTCCCAAAGAATGTTATTAGGAAGTGCAAACTCAAAGAGCTCCTCCCATAGATAGGGAACAATTTAGAATGAAGAGATCATGAGGATATCCAAACTTCAAAGGCATTTATATGAGGTAGCAATTGTAGTTGAGGTGTCAAGCAAGTTGCACCAACAATTCCATTAGTTGGAGTCTAATATCAAAGTCTCCTATTTAAAAGGGAGGTGTCGTTGTCATTCATGATTAGGGTGAGGAGGAAGGATCCAGAAACTACAGGTATAGGAAGTGGACTGTACTAAATTGATAGTATGAACGCTGTTCCCTCAGTTGACTATCAAGTGGAAATCCCAGTAGAGATGTTCACATTGTGCAACTGATCTCGTCAACCATTGACACCTATAACTACCTTCCAATTTTGTCTTAAGTCCGTATCTATGCACTGTAAATTTATATTAAACATTGTGTATCAAGGAGTACAAACAGTGCTGTACAGTGTATGTATTGTAGCTCTACATGTTAACAGTCCTGTACGGTATAATCACATCTTCCGTCTTTTATCTCAACTGTGTTAAACTTGTATTCCTCGGAAACATAAATATTATTGTCTTGATAAATAAAAGCATGACAGCAATGCCAATAAGAAATGAGCATCAATGTGGAACTGAAGTCCTTATCAGAGTACTCTTTGCTGTTTAAAACTAATGATTTTCTTATGTATTGAATTATGATGCTACAAATTGTCCTCATCCTTGCTGATTCTCTGTTAGATAGTTGTTTTTTGGATATAAAGTTGCATCTTTCTGGCCAATAATTCAATGTAAAAGGCTAACCCTGCTGAGCTAATAGTTTTATGCTCTTACAGGTGATTTTCAAAAAATGAAAACAGCAATTGTATGTATTTCACAAGAAAAGTACTAGAATTTCTGACTGGAAACACTCATATCAGATTCCTGCTCCTGGAGTTATATTTGCCTGACATCTAAACTACAATCGTTTCCTTATATAGTTATCATTGGACGTCCTATCTATATTTTAGCCCGTACACAGGAGGAGCTCCTTGATTTTTACTTCGTAGTAATGTACTTTGGGAATTTTCTAGATGGCAAGAAAATCTTTAGCAGGAAATGCATTATAACACATATGAAGCGTCACGGCCAGGGTCAAGTCCATATGCAAAAAGTCAACTACCTATTCATGCTCAGTACGGTCCAGCAAATAACATATGTTAGTCTGATGTCGAAACTCTAAACGTCCGTGACCAAAAGCTAAGACAGACATCAAATTTCTGAAATTCTAAGTAGTAAAGGGCATGGTCCCAAAAGATAGGCCTCCTTCGCCCCAGATGTAGTATCATATGCACAATATGATTTTTAAAAAGAATGGACCATGACTGTAAAAGAATGCAGCCAGTGCCAATATTTGCCACTATTCCAAACGACTGACTAATGAAAGATCTTAATTATGTTCAAGATGGAACTAGTGTCCTCCATTTGAAAGACACAGTTTCAAGATCTTGTAAATAATTGCTGTTCCGTGTGCTCTGTAGATTGGAGGTCTTCCAAAGCTACTTGGCCTTGGCTCTATTTCTCTATTTTTGAAATTCGAGTTAAGGAAAGCTTAATTTTTATAAATTTAGGTGAGAAAAGGTCAGGTTCTAACTTCTTTTCCAGGACACAGGTACATGATTCCTTGAAAATAGAAATAGTAACCTTCGCAGTAGGCAAATAGCTTTAATTTTGTTTTAAAGTAATTCTTCACAACCGGCAAACTGAACTTGAAAATCAAGAATAGGCTTTCAAAGCGGTAGAGTTAAGACAAGGAACCTGTATAAAGGCAACTATGGCTATAAGGCCATCAATAACGGCCAGGACAACATTAATGACGGACATTACAGGCAAAAGGCAGTGACTCGAGATCATAACGCCGAGCTTCGGCCTCAGCTTCATTTTTCCCCAGCAATTTACTGAAGCGAAGGCCCCGTAGTTCCCCTTTAACATCAAAGGTAGCCTCCGACTGATAAATGAAAATGCCGACACCATTGCTACCGAAGAAACAGATCTGCATCACCTCATTTCAACGTCCACAGTCTTAAGCCCCCTGTAGAAACTACAGATTCTTCAGTGAGGAATGTTGCAGGTCATGAAATCGAAACTTTGAGAGCAAATTTAACGTTAAGGGATTAGAATTCGCTGATTATTTGCAAGGTAGACCGACCGACCCACATACAAGAAAAGTGCGACGCAGAGCACTCCCAACAGAGCTGAGGATTTCCAATCACTAGTCAGCACTGTCGATGTCGATTAGCCCACCGACATTTACAACCTTTGACAGAAGGTAGATATTTAGATGGAGGAAAAATAACGTTTTACCACAGATAGAAATTTAGATGCATGAAATATAACGTTTTGAAAGAAGATAGATATTTAGATGGAGGAAATATAAAGTTGTACCACAGATAGAAATTTAGATGCAGGAAATATAACGTTTTGCTAACCTAGTAGCTTCTTCGTTTAGAGAGACCGACCGACTTCTTCTGAGTGAGAGATAAATAAAGAAGTTTAAACGTTTTGAAGATTTGGATTTTTATTACGATTTTAGATTATAAAAGAATTATTGTTATTGGAAGTGCATTTTTTATTATTAAATTTATATTTTTATTATTAAAATAAATTCAATATTTTTAAAAACTTTATAACTTTTGGATTGTAAAATTTTATCCATTAATAAAACTGATAAAAAATAAAAATAAAATCCAAATTATAATATGTTAAGACTATTTATTTAAATAAACATTATATATTTATTTGGTGATAAAGTAATGAATGTGATATAAGTTAAAATATATTATAATAATAATAATATTCATAAGATGTATATTTTCATATTTTTTATTTATTTATTTTAGGAGGTAAAATTTATTATAATTTATTTGTAAATTGATATTGCGGTATTATTTATTTGTTATTCATGAATGAATATTAGTTGATTTATTATTTTGATTTAAGGAAATCCATGTCCGTGAAATAATTCATTGGTTATCGGTGATCCGTAAGTGATAAGACTTTCCCTCTTGCTAAATGTCTCTCTACTTGTTTTCTTACCTTTGAACAAAAGCAATTTAAAAAAAAAAAAAACAATTCCAAATTAAACAATATCAGAACAAAAATCGATATCCTTTATGGTCATCATCAAAACTATTTTTAATGGTTATCATCAAAACTACTTTTAATAGCATCATATGCTTTCAAGTAACATTTAACCTTCATCACATACATGAAACCAAATACTATTATAATTGCAATTTAATTTTTAATTAAAAATACAATATCAATTACTTTATTAAATGTTTATTATTTATTTTGAATGCTATTAGTATAGTCCACATAGTGAAAGGGATTTTTGAAATTGATAGTGTTAGTGTTCATAAAGTTTGTCTTTACATAAATTAGTTGACCTTAGAGTAGTAATAGGTGACTTCACTAAAAATGTTAAGTTATTAGAGATTAAGTTAATCATGAGGCATGTAAGCATTTACAAAAACTCTAAGATGTTGGCAAGTGCAAGAAGAGAGACATTGGAAAGGATGTTGTAGAGGTATCTGAAGAATATGAAGAGATAGATTAATGTTAGAATAAAGGAAGAGGATAAATCATTAACTAATTATATTTTCTATAATAAAAAATTGAATTTGGTAAGTTACAATTTTGTATTGTTAAAATGATGAAATTGATTTGTTGAGATGATGAATGCATGGGTTTTAGTATCTTTGAAATTGGTCTATAGTGTGTGTAGTGTCCATTTCCAAATATTTTTATATGTTTTTGATTGGATTTGTCTTGTTGGATTCTAGTGATGTCTCATGGTGGAAGGTGCAATCCATTGACTAGTTATCTAACTAGGATGGCAACAAAGAAGATCAAGTTAGATAGCTAGTCTTGACATAGAGTGGTTGGACATTAAGTTTGAGTAAAGCACTAAGGCAAAAATTGTAATGTGTACATGTATATTTATATTTTGAATCAAAGCTTCCTTTAAACTCTATTAATTGACAATATGTACACAATATAATACAAAAAAGGGTGGGTTGCCAACACAACTTCCACAAAGAAGTCCAAAACTCAAAAATAAAGGCTAGTTTATGCCAAAATACCTCATCATAGAATCTCGATCATAGTCATGAAAACATAAAACAAAGGACATATGACCAAGCAGTAAACACTAGCTAACAACCTAATGAGTTGCATGAGGAGGTTAGTCATGGTCATATAGGGCCTTACCCTATCTAGTTTTAGGAGGATTTGCATCAATTAATACCATGGGGTCCCACCCATCAATGGATGGCTATGGGGGCACTTAAGCCCCTATGATATAGCAAGTGTGAGTGTAAGGCACTATTTTCCAACGTGGAGGGGCCTAGAAGTCATACTTTGTGTGCATTATCATCGCTCACGAACCTTTTTTCTTACCTTATGATGAGGCATATTTTTGGATTCACCCAACACGTCCAAGTCAAGGTGTCTCATGTGAGCCTGACAAGCCAAACAAACCAATGGGGTTGGAAAGCACTCTACTCATAATGCATGGGGCCTTGTGGTAATACTCAAGGAGTTGTTGCAAATGCTCCGTCTAGAGCCATACCTTTCAGGTCTACACAATAGTCTATATTAACAAGTTGGCACAAATAAATGGTTTTTCATACCAAGAGAACTTATAAGATTAAACAACATCATTTTTTTCCCAAACCCAAAACTAAGTTTTAGCATCGATAAACATTAGGCAACCTAAAACTCTATGGCCCGAGACAAGGGATCACTAAACAAGGTAGCCCACTAGGAAAGAGAAGCAAGCAAATAAAGATAACATGGGAATTCTACATAGGCCCAACATTCTAGCAAGCAAACAAAACAAAACAAAAAGTATTCTAAGATACGGCTCGCCTACATTATGAACAATATGAGTTTTACACCCTTAGGTATAGTAATATTCTATCAACAAGGAGACCCCCACCATCAAATTACAGGTAAAAAATGTTTTTTTTGGGTCAAAAATAAGTTTCTTTGTGTTGATTAAATAATATAACCATGTCTTCCAGTCGAGTTTCAATGACCACACTTTGTTTAATCATTGTTAAAAAAAAACTTGGAGTAGAGCCATTTATAACCCCATTTATAACTCATAGTTCACTAAAAAACAATAACCTTACCCCATTTCCAATCTCACCGCCACACCACCATGCACAAGGTATGAAAAGCCAAATTTAACACATCAATAAGAATGAATGCCCAAGAAGGGGATAAACAGTTAAGTCCTTTTGGAATGGAAATTTTGAATCTTTCATTTCATTCCAGTGAACTGTAGGTTTTTTTGTTTTTTTGCTTGAAGGGAGTATGAGGCACCTTGAATAGGCCTTTATTTATGTACTCGAGATGTAAAGGAATTTTGGAATCCTATGTATGGTTAGTATGTAAAGAAAATTATATCTTTAATATAATTTTGAGCAAATTTTCTTTTGGAAAAAAAAAGTTCCACAACAAAATCATCATCAACATTAGACAACAAAAATTTTCCTAAACATGCCATCAAATAAATCATTTCCCGAGTAAATGCCTCTGACTTCTTTTCCGGCGTTGACAAATGCCTAGTCACTATCATGTTTAGTTCCCTCCTATTTTATTGATTTTCGTACTTTGGGTGGTTTCCAATATGAATATCGCACCTAGTGAATTTTGCAAATTTGTGAGTCCCCATAGTGATGAAACTTTTCAGGTTGCATTCAATAGTGTTAAAGTTGGTATCTCGTGAAAGCTTGCCTTTACATAAAAGTAGTTGACCTTAGAGTAGCCGTAGGTTGAAGGCTTAGGACTTTACATGACTTCGCAAAAAATGTTTTAAGGGTATTTTTGTAGTCTAAGTTCGTCCTTTGGGTAGACTTGTTTAGAATTTTTGGTTTTGGTTCAACACATTGTATATCCATAGTATTCCTTTTGTAAACTTATTTTATCATTTAACCAACTGATGGGATCCATGAGATTTCAGTCTCCAACAACGGGAGAGATTAAGTTATTTGTGATGTATGTTTAAGATATAAATTAATGATGTTGAGCATTGGTGAAGTACGTATGGAGGAAAGCAAACGAAAAAATAATGTATAAAAGGCAAGCATATCAAGAGAAAGTGTCAACACAGATAAGGCACGAGCACAAAGAAAGAGTGCAAGTAAATGGGAGAGAAGTGCATGATAGAGAAACCCACAGGAGATGGTGGGTGGGATGAGTGTGGATGACAAGTGATGTACTAAGGGTTAAAGGGTTATGCATTTAAGACAAAGTTATATGTGCATGGTTGTTAAGATAGTGATGAAGATGTTAACTAGGGAATCGAAACAATATGTCGAGGTGGAAGTAATTATGATGGTTACAATCATGAAGGACATTGTAGATGCACTTGAGGAACATGAACAAATAGACTAGTGTTAAATAAAGAAGTAGGATAAAACACTAACTATGCCTTCTCCAAAGTCCCTTTCTTGCATTTCTTATTTGGTTTCTTGCATTTCCAAAGTGTTGAGATTGCATAAGACAAGTGCCCTAGGGTTTTTTGGTGCTTTGAGATCATTTTATAGTTTCTACGATGTTCATTTCCACTTATTTTTATGTGGTTTGGGTTGGATTTGGCTCGTTCAATTCTATTGATGCCTCGTTGGGAAAGGTGCATTTCATTGGCTAATTCACTAACTAGGAAGGCAACAAAGAAGATCAAGTTGGTTAGCCAGTCTTGCTATAGTGATAAAGATAAAGGCATTGAGTTTGAGTAAAGCACTAAGGTGTGAATTGTAATTTCTACATGTATATTGCTTTATATTTTGAATTAAAGCTTCCTCTAAACTCTATTAGTTGGAAATAGGTACATGCTTTAATACAAAAAAGGGTGGGTTGTCAATGCAGCCTCCACTGGCAAGTCCAAAACTCAAAAATTGGGATTGGCTTATACCAAAACTCCCTCCATCATAGAGTCCCAATTATAGTCATAAAAACATAAAACGAAGGGCATATTCCCAAACAATAAACACTAGCATATGACCCAACTAGTGGCGAGAGGAGGTCGATGGTGGCCTTCTAGGGCCTTGCCCCATCCAATGTTAGGAGGATTTGCATCAACGAGTACCACAAGAACCCACCCAATTAGTCACTAAGTGATTTTAGAGGCTTGGGCTCCTATGAGATAGAAAATGCCAATGTAGGGAACTATATGTTAGTGCGAAGGGGCCCAAAAGTCCAAAATGTGTGCATGCTCCCATCACTTGTAAACCTATATTCTTGCCCCGTGGTAGGGCTTGCTATGGTTTGACCCAATGAAACCAAGTTGATAAGGTGGCCCATGTGGGTTTGATAAGCCAAATAAACCAAGGGGTTGGGAGGAACTTTGATCATAGTGCATGCGGCCATATGTCAATACTCGAGGACCTATTACAAATGCTCAGTCTCAAGCCATATCTTTTGCTCTACACAATGATCAACATTGTTGACACAAATCAATGTTATGTCATACCAAGAGAATTTATGAGATGAAACAACATTATTAAATAAAACATCATTTCTTATGTTTTGAATCCAAAAGAGAGCTTCAATTATAATAAGCATCTAGGCACCTTGAAACTCTATGACCCAAGGTAGGAAATTGGCAAGCAAGGTGACCTGACATGAAAGGGAAACAAGTAAATAATATTAACAGAGATATTCTACCTAGGCCCAAACATCCCTAGTAGGAGGACAAAACCAGAAAAGGTGTTTCAAGGTTCTGACTCACCCACACAATGGTTTTGCACCCAAGTAAATGGTAAAGTTCTATCAATAGAGATACCCCCCACCATCAAACTCCAAGGAAACGATGTTTTTTGGGGTTTAGGAATAGGTTTCCATATGTTGCTTAAATGATATAACCATGTCTTATGTTTGGATTTCAGTTGACATACTTTGTACTTATACTACCCTTCAAGGAAAGGGTTGGAGTAGATCCATTTGTAACGCATGGTTAGCTTGTATATGAAGAAGTCAATGGCCTTACCCCATTTCTAGTCTCGCCACCGTGCATGAGCTGCTGGAAGGCCCAAGATTCATCACAATATCATCATGGATTAACCCTTGGATGCGGTTCACAACAAACTTATCAACATTGTTTAGGAAAAGATTCATCTTAATATTGGCACGAGGGATCCAATTCCTAAGTATGCCATCAAATAAATCATTGTGCAAGTGAATTGCTTCCTCGAAAAAGCTTCAAGGTCGAGAGCCATGAAGATTTGGCCAACAACTTTCCTTCAAATAATATCAACCAAAACCACCAAAGACAATTCTCATTAAGAGATAAGCCAATCCTGAGTGATAACTCTCTCCAAAAAAAGAAGGGTTTGAGGACTTACTAGACCTTCCCAATACTCTAACAATAAAGGCGCTTGGAACTTTAACCCTTGAGGGAGTTCACGAGATAATTTAAAGAGAGATTCCTTCCGAAATTCTTTTTTCCAATGACAACCCATTAGTGAAGGAAAAGACTAAGAAGGATTCTCAAAGCTTCCTTGCTATCCATAGCTCAAATCACTCATTTGGTGCATTATGTGCATGAGCTTGCACCCTGGTTCCGATGATACCTATGCCCCCAAATTCTCAAGGGGTACAACAAAGCTCCCAACAAGTTGGATGGAAACCTAGTTGATTATTAGACTTAGCCCATAAAAAGTCATGGAAAGATTTATCTAGCCTAAGCTACCTTTGACAAGACCTAGCACAAAAAGTAGTAGACATGAGTAGCAGATAACTCTTTGACAAATGTGGCTTTATATAGTTATAATGAGTGGACATTTTCTCCTTATAAACATGCATTTTGGTTCTATATTATGTTTGTGTGATCATCAAATCATTTCAACATGTGGATTAGATCTTTGTTCCAATACCATTACAAACTACTAGACATAAGTCTATGGAGTTGATAAATTGGCGAATCAAACCCATTTTTCCCCTAATTATATTGTAGCAACTTTTAAATTAATGAGAATCAAGCTTGACGTATGGCATGCATATTAAGGTGTTATATCAAAATTTGACAATGAGACAATTATTAGCAATACTTTTCATTAATAATTTGGTTAGCGAGGGCTCAATCAAGGGTTTCTTTTCATTAAGCTAGGAGTCACCTGTCTCCCAAGTGCAACTTAACCTTTGCATGTAAGTTGGTAATTTTCTCCTTTGCTCTTCCTTTGTAATCAGGAAAACATTTTGTTCCATGTCTAAGCTGCCATAGTTAAGAAAAAATGTTAGGGACACACTCTCCCCTTGGTTTTGTTGTCATTACTAGTATTATGAATGATCACACTTATTTGAAGGGTGCTCTTCTACCTCTTCGTCGTTGTCTTTAGGCTCTCCCTCTACAACAATAATAGATTTCACAAAAAAACCTCAACTCTTTAAGGATATTATTATCCAATTAGGTAGTTTCATTATGGAGATAGTATGAATGCATCCTCTTTTAATGAGTTTCCTCTACGAGGATGAAAGTATATCAAGCATTGCAGACATAATGCCTCAATTTGTAGATTTAATATGTTATGGCCTGTTAAGCCCTAAATAGTGGCGCATTACCCCTTAATTGGGGCACATTACATTAGTAATGTTATTTTATTTATGTCGGCTTTAGTCCATTAGTTGTAATTATACCTCCTAGTCTCCTATATATACCAAGGAGACATTTTCATTTGGAATCATCTTGTATTTGGACATTTATGTGGGCATAAGGAGGTTGCCCCCTCGAAGAGGCTTATTATTTGAATTTCTCTCTTTTTCAAGGCGTTGAGTACTTATTATGAGTTTTTTCTATGCTATATTGATATTTGGTTCCTAACATATGGTATCAGAGCTCAAGGTCTTGGGGTTTCACTGCTACATCGAAGACACCTTGGAATTTTCGCTATAACTTTTTTTCTACAATGATTAAGAAGGAATGGATTGGAGGATATTTAGTAGACGGATCAAGGTACGTTGGGTTAACATTTCATCTCCTGAGGCATTACAATTTCAGAGATATAGACTTCGTAAGATAGGGTTCTGGAATCATCCTGAACTGAGTCATTGCGGAATTTTCGCTATAAAATTGTTTATGTAACGTTTCAGACACTGAACTCCAGAGGATATTCACATAAATTAGTAAGGTATCTGTGGTAACAATTTCAACTTCTAGGTCATCTTAAATTTATAGATACACTCAGTGGAAGATAGGGTATCTGACTAGTCCTATTGACTAGTCTCAAGCAGGTATTCCAGGTAAAACAATCATAAATTCTTCCTAGAGTATCCAAATTGAGTCAGACTAGTTGCATTGGATAGTGGACAGACCGTAGTAGTTCTGGTACGAGTTTCAGAATTTTATATCAATTATTTTGTGCGGGGCACGCTATACAAGTGAGATCTCCTGGAAAGGCCAAAAATCAGCAAGTTGTGGGGAAGTTACTGTAAATTCCACTTGGCACATCCAATTTTGATCAGACCCGTGGCATTGCAGAGAAGAAATATCAGAGACCTACAAAAAAGAAAATTCTATACTCAGAAGGGTCGAAATTTTGGAGATATAATAAAAGAAATATTATCTAGCAGAACCACCTCAAAATCAAGGTTTAAAGTGATACTTGGCCAATAGGACACCAAAAAAGGGAACTTCTACACCAAATAAGCCTCCATACAATCCTACTTGTACTCTTGATGAAGGTGAAGAAATGCGTAGGGACATAAACGATTTGCAAAAGAAGACAGTAACAAAAGATGAAATACAAGAGATGATGGATTCAAAGGAAGCTAAGTTGGAGGCAATAAATACTAGATGGATGGTTTAAAAGGGGAGATCATGGAAGGATTGAAAAATTTCCTAATAGAGAGGACACCTGAAAGTGAAAATGTGTCCCATGAAATTCATGCTGAGGACACAAGGAAGGTGAATCAAGAATGGAGAAACTCCAACTTTGGGTTGAAGACCAACCACATTCCTAAGATCGATATGAGGAAGTTTGATGGCAAGGACCCAATCACATGG
>JZKD02S1804458.1:56861-73318 GCA_000966675.3 Picea glauca | reverse complement strand
TCAATGAAGAATGATGGAAGATCTGGATGATCTTCCCGGTGACTAGGGTGTGTCTTTCAACACCGAAATCAACCAACTGGTGTCTTCCTCCTGGAATACACTGAACTATCTCTCCCAAGATGCACCTCTTCTCCTCAATGACAAGTCATAATCTGCATAATGATGAATTAGGTCGTTGACCCTTCCTTTATAGCTTTCCAAAACCCTAAATCATGTTGAAACCCCAATTCACTGTTGACTTCCAAAACCCTAAATCACTGTTGAAACCCTAATTCATTGTTGACTTCTATTTTTAGCTCATAATGACTTAAAAGCGCTTTTCACCCTTTTTAGCTCAATGTCACTTTCTGAATATAACACCTGTAACTGGAGTGACCTCTAGTAACCCTGTTTACCCCTCTTTGGCCCTGGCTATAGTCTAACGGGGCGGTTTAGACCATTAAGCCTCATCTCTGGAGCTCCTATTTGGAAAGGGACATTACAGTACGACTTATCTACATATATCATTTTTTTCATTATGTTTGGGCCATTATAGGATTGTATTACACTTGTACTTATGGTGTATTTAATATGGTTCCTATTTTTACATTTGCAATGGACAAATTCATCAGTGGGAATTTGTTACATTCTCTTTGCGCCATTACAAGATTGTATTACGTTTATACTTTTGGTGCAATGGCCTAATCCCTTAAGGAAATGTGTTACATCAATGCTACTACTTAACATAAACATTTTTTTTGGAAATGGTAGTACCTCTCAGAAGTCAAATTCATTGTTTTTTTTGCATGTGGTCTTTGGTGATGTTAGACATACATTTCATGTCAATAATAGATTACTGTTGGACTCAAAATATGATGATCATTGTTATTCAACTTTTTTTTCTTTCTAGAAAGTTAATATTAAAAGTTTAAAAATTACATACAATTCTAAAACTAATATTATTCAAGTCCCATCCTGGTCTATATGTATTAATTTTCAAGTGATATTCATCACCATCACTTATATTGTCAATTTTGTATACTCCATGTATTGATATGATTCTATAGTTCTTTGACAGTTGATGGGCAAAATTGGATATAGTCGCCTATTTTGAAGAGGTATCCCACTCAATTAACATCAACAACACCTCAGTTATCTTATTGGACCACATAATCTAATGTAATTGGTGTAATTTATGAGCAAAGGAAGTCGAATCCCTGGGCTATAGGAAGGAATATTTATCTTCAGAGAGTTCTAATGTTATTAATTAAATATTATAGTTTATACCTTAGTACTAACATATACTTTTAGGGTTTCTCTTAATAGTCGACACCTCATGTTTCCTTTCCTTTTGCTTTCTAATATTTATTGTTTCTCATCTCATATTTTCTCCTTGGCTATGTTTCCTGAAGATGGATATGAAACATCGACAATTGATCAATAATATCGTGGAATCTTCGAACATTGAAAACAACACTCACCACATAAATCCTAATAGTCAAACTAGGGAGGTGTATGGACCTTGCAAAAAAGAAAAGGTAATTTTTAGATCAAATAATTTTGCCTAAGCCTATTAAATCACTTGATCTCATACCAGGTAAGTCAGATCCATTCCAAGATAGATGGACATCCAGTGTAGAAATTGCCCATTTTTCCATTTCTTGGTTAGGTTGGATAACATCAAATCTCTAGGCTAGACACTTTCTTTTCTTCGCTTCGTTATCACTCACCTCTTGTTTTGTATCCATAATAGTATATTTAGTGAATCCTCCTTGACTAGTGTGAGCCAAAAGCAAGTACAACTACTTGACCTCAGATACGAGTGAGAATAAACATTTGCAAAAATACACAGTCAATCAAAGCCTATGGGTCTTATCGAGTTGTTGGTAAATATGCCTAGACAGGTAAGTACAATAATTCCCACTTTTTTGAACTTGTTTGAAAATAAGGGTGAGCTAGCATGATAGCTCTCAAAATCTAATTAGATTTTTCTAGAATTGGAATTGACTCTACAGAGGTAGCACTTTTCTTAGCTCCTAGGGAAGGCAGACAAGCCAATAGATGATCTGGATTTATGAGAAGAACGAAATGAAACACAGATTTATAACATTAAAATAGATATACAAAGAACAATAACAAAGTTACAGTGGATCTCAACTTCTATTCAATAAAGAAATCTGTTGAAATTGTAAAATGCAGAATGAAAACAATCTTGCTCGAATGGTGGTAGCTAATCTCTGAGAAGAGATGTGGCGGCTACGTGCATTCATCTGAGCACCTTACAATGAGGCCTCCAGGAATTTTTACCATCAAGAAGTAAATAGAAAACCCTAGACATCCAAAAACCTAACCCTAGGAGATGAACTGCAAAAAGTCATGTGGGCCTTAATGGGGTAAGTTGGTACATCAACTTTCCAGGGTTGTAACTTTTGCATACGATCTTTTTTTTAGGCACATGATAGCCCGTTGGAAAGTTCTATTCGAGGAATACAAATTATGTTGTCACACTCTAACTTTAAGTATGGTGTGACTATGGCGAGCCCAAAAAACATTGTTTAAGGCCTCAAAACGACCTCGAAAGTTTAGGACCCGAAAAGCTAGAAAAAACTGCCAAGATGAAAACTGTAACTTCCAAGATGAAAGTTGTATGTGAGCCAGCTGGAAGGGGTGGGTGGCCATTGATATCCACCATTGGGTGGTCGAGTTCCCCCATCAGATGAGAAAATATTTGCTGAATTTGGCCCCGGGTGAGCCACTTGCCTTGGTGCAGGAGCTTCCCTGCTTTGACAACCCAATAAAGTTGAAGCTTCTGTTGGCGAGTGACCTTGACTTGTGTGTCAATGATATGATAAGTGGATGCATGTTCCATCCAGTCAGGATTGAGATTTTTCGGTGTCAATTGTTCTGCTATCTCTGGGGTGTCCAAGAAGGGTGGAAAGTATGGTCAAAGGAGGTTTGCATTAAACACTGGGTGCAAGTCAAGGAAGGGGGGAATGTTGAGGTCAAAATCATTGTCACCCATGACCTTGGTGATGGTGTAAGGGCCATAACAGAGTGGACAAAACTTTCAATGGGGTCCTGTAAGGTGTTCTTTCTGCAAGTGCAACCAAACTTTATCTCCCACCTGAAACTTGTGTGGCACCCGATGTTGATCATGGCGTTGCTTTTACTTGGCATTGGACTTCTACAAAATATCCTAAACTTGTTGGGGGATGTGTTGGATTAGTTCAATGAATTAGGTGGTTTTTTTGGATTTGGTTTGCGCATAGGACGATTCTTCCTGTGTGGACGTAAAGGGTAGTGCAACATCCATGGGACCTAATGGTTGAAATCCCAACCCCCCCTGAAAGGGGTTGTGTTCGGTTGAGTTATGTATGGATCTATTGTAACTGTGTTGAACATAGGGAAGACTCTCATCCCATGTGCATAGATTCTTGGAATTTCACATGCGCAATATATGCACGATCATCCTACTGACGACCTCAGTTTGGCCATCCGTTAAGGTCGTGGATTTGGTGAGCTTGGTGTCCTGTCGTGACCAGAGGCTCAACCATAATGTGTTGAGGAACTGACTGTCCCGATCTAAGATGATGGTTTGTGGTATCCCAAAATGTACCCACACTCGTTCAAAGAAGAGCTTGGCAGTGGCCTCTCCTGTGATGCTCTTCTTGTAGGCAACCATAATCGCCATCTTGGAAAATCGATCAACAACCACTAAAACACAGTCATTTCTCTACTTGGTTGAAGGAAGGCCTAACAAGTAGTCCATCGAGATGGATTCTCAATGCCTGTCAGGAGTAGGCAATGTGGTATACATTCCTTGTTTCTTAATGGTCGATTTGGCAATGACGCAGTCCGTGTAGGACTTGATATACTTGCTGACATCTTGTTGGAGTTTCGACCAATAGAAATGTTGTTGCAACACTGCCACTACCTTTTCTACACCGAAGTGTCCTGCCACTCGACTGTAGTGAGCTTCCGAAATCAGATTCGCTTGCTCGCTTGATGGAAATTATGCAGAGATGACCCAGATGGCATAACAACACATCTTGCAGATGAAAATTAGTGACAATTGTGTTTTTTCCCAACATATGGTAGGTAGTGAAAAAGTCAAGATATCTCTCGTAGAATTGGGGCCATCCATAAGTCTCATGTCTGGAGGAGTGTAACACCGTGGTTAGGGCAGCAACTAGAGTTCATTTGCGGTAGTCAGTGACACAATTGGTTCTTCTTGTCTTATACTTGATGTTGAGATGGAACTATTGCAAGTATGTGGACCACTTCTGATGGCGGTCATTCTACAATTTTCCTTATGTCTGCATGAATTGTAGAGGATTATGATCAATGTGGATGACTATCTCCTTCCCGAGAATGTAATGTCTCCATTGGCGGCAAGATTCTACAATGGAGTATGTTTCTTTGTCATAAGTGGGGTACTTGTGGACAATATCTAATAGCATATCACTATGATAATCCACGTGATGTCCATGTCGAGTGAGAGTTGTGCCCACAACATAGTCTGAAGCATCTGTCTCAATCTCAAAAGGATGTTGTTGGTCAGGTAATGAGAGCACCGGGGTTGAGCACAAGCATTGCTTCAAATAATCAAACACTTTCTATTGCAACTGGCCCCACATGATTTTTTCCTTGCCACCGGCCCTGGTCACTTGGCTAAGGGCCCATGCAATGTGGGAGAATCCCAACACGAACCTGTGATAGAAATTGGCAAGGCCTAAGAAGCTCTGAAGTCAGTGAGTGTGGTCAAGGCTGGCCAGTCACTGATGACCTAGATCTTGATTGGATTTACATGCACCCCATGCTCATCAACAATGTAGCTTAGGTACTAGACCTTGTTCATGTCGAAGGAGCATTTTTCCAAATTTGCATATAGCTTGTGTTGCCATAGAGTGTGCATAACTTGTTAAATATGATACAAGTGTTCTGCCCAATTCTTGTTGAAGATGAGGATGTCATCCAAATACACCACCACAAAATAATTGGTGAAAGGCCGCAAGATATGATCCATCATCCTCATGAAATTTGTTGGGGTATTTTTCAAGACAAAGGGCATGACCAACCATTCAAAAGGACCTTATTTGGACTTGAAGGTAGTCTTACATACATCGGTTTGCTCTATTGGTACCTGGTGGTAACCAGACTTCAGATCAATCTTACTAAAGTATTTGGCCCCCTTGAGCTGGTCAAGGAGATTGTCAATTTGGGGAATTGGGTACTGGTTCGTGACTACGATTTTATTTAGGGCTCGGTAATCAATGCAGATTTTTTAGGTCCCATATTTCTTCTACACAAGAACGATTGGGCTTCCACAAGGTGATGAGCTTGGACGAATGTGCCCCTTTTTGAGCAACTCTTGGATCTGGTGCTTGATTTCCTCATTTTCTAACAGAGAATGAGGATAGACTGGCCCATTAGGTAGTGGTGCGTCAGGGGTCAAATCAATTAAGTGCTTGACTTGACAGTGAAAAGGTACCTTAGTGGGTGAGGAGAAGATGCATTTGTGTTCTTCCACAACCTTATCCACCTGCTTCTGCTACATGGAGAGACCTATCGCGGAGGCCATGGATGTGGCTACAACCTTTCGCTCATTTTGAGCATGAATCACAAAGAAGACAAACTTCCATGAGAGATGACCTTCCTGCATTTCTTGGCAGAGATCAAGGAAATGGCGGTAGATGGGACTACCTCGGGTATCATGTATAATTTCCTGTCCAAAATAATAATAACACTACGAGGCCTAAACTCATATACAAGATGATGGTTCCATAAACAACGTTGGCCCAAAAGAACATCACAAACTTCAAGGGGGGAAACATCACACAATAACTCATGTTTGAAGGGCTTGATGTCGTAAGCTAGGCGACACTGTTGGCTAACGCAGAGATCGCTCCCTTGGCGAAGCCATCCGATGGTGTATGGATGTGGGTGTGGTGTTCTCGGTAGAGCCAACTGCTTGACGACCTCCACCGAGATGAGGTTCTTTTGGTTACCACTATCAACGATGAAGTGCAACGGAGTACCCTTCACCCACATATGTGAATGAAAGAGGTGCTCACCTTCCTCTGGTTCATTAGGTTCATCGGGCTGGACCTTGGCGATGGTAGCAATGGTGGCACTAGGTTCTGCATCAATGATCCATCTCCATTTTTTGGTTTGGAATCAGAGTCGGAGCCTGCATCTAATTCATAGGCTTTCACCTCAACCACCAATGACTGCTTTGAGTGGCATTCAACTGTGCTATTCCAGGGGCTCTTATGGAACTCACACCATTTCCTAGTGTCTTTCTTTGTCTTCCCATTGTCCTTTTTTGTTTGTGGTTTGGATTGGTTGTCCTGAGGTTGTCCATCCTTGCTCTGCCTTTTGTTCTGTGGTTTGGGGCCACCTTTTCCCTACTTCTGCTATGAGGGGTTTGCAGACCCAAACTGTCGCGTCTTCTTTTTAAGCTTCTACTCGATTTTGACAACATATCGATCGGCCGCACCCCAGGATGATATGTCTAGAAACTCCATTTCTTTCTAGATTTATCTATGCAGACCGTCGTGATACTTGAGAACTAGTTGTCGCTCAGAGTCTTTGATACCCATCTTGGTGTGCAAGGTATGGAAGACATTGGTGAACTCTGGCACTGTTTGGTCCCTTTCCTATCGCAGTGTCGTCCATATGGTATATAAGTCATCATAACTTCCAACATGGTAGTATTGTTCCTTAATACCATCCCTGAAAGAACCCCAAGAGGGTGCAACTACAAATAATGTAGATCCCTATGTTTCCTTTTGATCACAAAAAGTCTCCCACTAATCTTTGACATGGGGGCCGCCCTTCAGGAGTGCAGATGTAAACGTTTCTCTATCGAAAAAGTTGCGGATAGCGAGTCCCAACTGCTTATACCCCTGACCTTGTTGGGGACATGCATAAAGAAACAAATTAAGAGCATACCACTCTCATACCTCTGATCTATATTTATGAGCGAAATGAAATGAAACAAAGATTTATAAAATTAACACAGATATACAAAGAACAATAACAAAGATATAATGGAACTCAACTTCTACTCAATAAAGAAATATGTTGAAACAGTAAAATGAAAAATGAAAACAATCTTGATTGAATGGTGGTAGCTAATCTTTGAGAAGAGATGTGGCGGCTATGCGCATTTGTCTAAGCATGTTACAATGAGGCCTCCAGGCATTTTTAGCATCAAGAAGTAAACAAAAAACCTTAGACATCCAAAAACCTAACCCTAGGAGATGAAGCGCCAAAAATCATTTGGGCCTTGATGGGGTAAGTTGGTATATCAACTTCCCGGGTCGTAACTTTTGCATATGATCTCTGTTTTAGGTGCACGATAACCCATTGGAAAGGTCTATCTAAGGACTACACATTATGATGTCACACTTTGACTTAGTTTATAATGTGATTGTGGTGGGCCCAAAAAACGTTGTTTAGGGCCTCAAAACGACCCTGGAAGTTTAGGACCTGAAAAGATAGAAAAAAACTACCATGATGAAAACTATAACCGCCAAGATGAAAGTTGTACGCGAGCCAGCTAAAAGAGGTGGGTGACCACTGATATCCACCTGGATCAACAAATTAGCTCCTCTCTTAGGAAAGGTTGGCATGCCAATATATTAGCTCCCTTCCTAGGGAAGGTAGGCAAGCCATAATATCCATGTTCTCTCACTTTAGTTTTATTAATATATGTATGTGTAATGGAGTATTCTCTCAGGGAGGAAATTCAAAAGAATGGAGCAATGTTTATGAACAATAGCGTCTAATAAATATTTAAGGGCCCTCACTACCATTTCCATGCATATGGATGCCATTGGTCAAACAAATGACAAAGATGTTGCTAGCTGCCACTGCGACTGCCATTGGCTTAGATAAATAATATGGATATTAGTGCCTAATTCACTACCACCGCCATCGACTTAGATAAATAATATGGATGTTAGTGCCAAAATCAATTAATTAAGAAGGATGTTAGAGAATGTCAGAGATGTTGCATGCTATCCCTACTATGGACTTAGATACATAATATGGATGTTAGCGCCTAAATCAATTAATTAATAAGGATGTGAAAGCAATCAAAATAGGGTTGTACATAGATGGTTATGGGTTCTTAAAACTTCATACCTTAAATAATTTTTCTACTTCTAACAAATAGAAAACATATTTCGTAAACATCAGGAGCAATTAAATCCCATCAAAACATATTAACCAATAAAAAAATTTATATATTAAAATGAAAAAAAAAAATAGTTCTTCAAGTAAATAACATTAATAATTATATAACAAAAAACATTAAAATATCTTGAATTAATCAAATGGAAACAAGGGCAGCAGAGCAGCGTAGTCCCTGCCGAACTAGTTTGAAATTGGCAAGATGGTGCAATGCAATTCAATGGAGGATTGTTCAAAAGTTATAAAATTTCTTCATGATAAATATTCCAATGTTGCATTATGACTACATTCAATTTTGTCAATTTTATAGAAAATTATAGTAGAACGTTGCCATTTAAATTTTAATTCATTTTGGTTTTTGACGCATTTTCAACTTGTTATAAATCAATTTATAAATCAATGTGTTGCAAGGCTTACTTGGTTACAATAAATCATGATTGTTAAAATAATTTAAAAATAAATAAATTTAATTTAAAAATAATATTGTGCCATTAGACGGTGAAATGCAATGCAATTTAATTGCACTTCATGCTATTTAAGTGCAATTTAATTGCACTTCATTAGACAACTATACAATATATTGGGAGTTGGATCAATTTAACAATTTAAAATTATATGCAAATAATGCACAAAGAAAAAAAAAATAGATCCTCCTTGCTGATAGGCAAAATAGCGGTTCTCTTTGTGGAGGTCAACACCTCATCGACAAAATGCGTAGCTTAGACAATACCCTTCAAAATGCCTCCAAGTAAGTCTTAGTTCTTCCCCCCTCTAAGAAAGCATGGAGGATGTGGAATGGGTGTTTGAAACTCAAAATTATATGGTTGCATTAAATGGTCTCAAATATAGTTTGGTTTGGTTTTAAGCATCTTGTTTTTGTTTATCGATGGGATAATTAAAAATTTTATATACAATTTACAAAAATCTCTGTAATTTCAACAAAGAAATATTTTAAAATCAAACATCGAAAATCAATGTATTGCTTGACTAATTCATTCACTAAATCACCGTATTCAAGGGATATGTAATAATCTTAATAAGAAGCATCAACTCAATGTAGCTTTGACAAATTTCGGGGGTAGCAAGTCTCGAAGTCATTGGAATTTGCAGAAACGCTTAAAGAAACTCGCTAGCAGAGGCTACATCGAAAGATGGTCGTCGAAGTTGGATCGCTCTGTTGCTGACATGTATAAAACATTAAATGTCCTTATCCACTTGATTTACAAACTCTAGTTGAAAAGTCGTAGTCTAAACGTTTTAAGTTTTTTTTTTGGGGGGGGGATATTATCAATTTAAGTTTGTTTGAAATATGGTAAGAAAGTGTTAGATCTGCAAATTTGAGTGGTTAATTCTGTAAAATTCTAATGCCCCAAGAGTTTTGCAGTACGTTGAATCCATTTATACATTCAAAAACTCAATTTAAACAACAAAAATTTGTAATTTCTTCTGAATTTAAATAACTTGATTACCACCAAAAATGAAAAAAAAAAAACATTTAAACAAGGACGAAGTTGAAAATAGCATTGATTCATTGAGTTTTGCATCAAGAGTTTTGACTTTAAAGTATTTTATAATATATATGTTCAAACTTAGTATTAAAAATAATAAAAACAAATTTTTGGAAATGTAAATATTTATTTTATTTAATATAGCGCTAAGTCAATTCTTTTATATTAATGGAAAAATAATTTACATTTTTTTCTTTCTATGTTTTATAAATTTGACTTCAAAATATATTTTGAAATAAGTTAATCTATTATAAATGAAATTTTAAATTTTAAATATAATCAAAGTTATATTAATTTAAATATAATTAAAATTCTATTAAAATTTGTGTTTTGAATTTTTTTAAATAAATCAAAATCATCGAAGATATGATTTATATTGGACCTACTCTCCCAGATAAATATTGGATACAAATATCACCAGCGCAATTTTTTCTTGACCTGGGTTGTTGGACTACCCTCAATTGATTGATTATATCGACTTCATCATGGATCTGATAAATATTTTGAGGAGGTTAAATGTTTTATTTTCATTTTTCGTAGTGTTGAATGTTGTCCATAGCAGATAACAATGACGAGCACAAACATAAGAGTGTTGTAGGGATGAAGAGCATGAACAAAAGAAAGGATGTGTCGTCTTCTAATCACCATGAGTATTCAAACAATGACAATTTTCAAGCACAAACATAGATGGGCCACAGTTGCAACCACATGATGAACGGATGGAACGAGCTCCATTTTTTCATGAGAGGTTCAACTATTTTGGCTCTAGGAAATTAGCAAAGGATTGTGTGGTATCATTTTATCTTTAACGAGTTTTTGTAATCCAAAAATTACTATTGTAGCCAGGTGCACAAATGCCTTTGACCAAACAATTATTGTTATTAACAATCCAAGTTTTTCTTTTTCTTAACCTTTGTCTTTTCCTGAATTAGTAGTTAAAATGGAAATAATTTTTTATTAATGGTGGTTTATATTATTAGATTAAATATTGTAATTTTGTTTAGTTTTCTTTCTTAAACATGTTGAAAAAATTAACGATGGGTGGTCGCAAATAGTTTCTAATTGAACTATTGTAACTTCATCTGAAACAAAAGGAAGAGGTTGGCCCACAAGTGCATGGAGGGAGATAAAAGACAACTTCATATTATTGAAGGCCCAAAGGAACTGAGAAAATTGCTTCGATATATGCAATCAAATTGCTTCGACAGTGGACGATCAAGCTATTGACTTGTACACTGTATTTTATTCTAATTTTTTAGCACCCAATACCACCCATCTTTTACTTGTTTCTCTAAAAAATTATGAATGGTACGTCGGAAAGAAAAAGTTAAAATTATTAAAAAGTCATGATTATAATCTGCCCGACCTTTCACTTCATGGTTGCGGACATAAACCATGTGCCCGACTTGTCATTTCATGGATACTACATAAAACTATGTGGTTCTAAACTCCCTGACCTACCATTTCATGGTTCCAGGTAGAGTGCCAGAGAGTCTGTGAAGCAGACAATGAATATCGTGCGCATGCATCCTGAAAGGTCCAAGCGTTAAGTATGGTTTCTTGATGCCATGGAGTAAATAACTCATATTTGTTTAAGAAGGACACGTCAATGTAAATTTTTACAAAATAATAGAATAAGAAGTCTGTGTCAAAACGTATGGCAAACATGCATGGTTCATGTCAATCCACTATCTCATGTCGATTGACAGTTGCAATACACGATATTTTCCCTACACAACAATGCCATCGCTACCACCATGAGCGCAATACAATATCACCACAAACAGAGGATGGGTCTCTTTACCTTTCATCCATTCAAAATGCCAAACTTACCGGTGACCAAGTTATCACATCAAAAGGAAAGGACATGACCGCTTATAATTCAATATTAGTGTTGAAATCAATTATATAAGTTCAACAATGTGTCAAACGTAATTCCTAATTTCCAGTCCCTATCTTATATGTGGCTAAAAAGATATAGCTTACACAAAAACTCCATCACTATTTCCATTCGAGCGCAATACAATATCGTTATTGCCATCGGCAGAGGATGGATCTCTTTTAGCTTTGGTCCACTCAAAATGTCAAACCCTTCTTCTGACCAAGTTATCTCATCAAAAGACAAGGTAAGGACGGCTTATAATTCAATTTCAGTGTTAAATCAATTATATGAGTTCAACAACGTGTCCAGTGTAATTCCTAATTTGTAGTCCCTATCTTGTATACGACTACAATGGTATAGATGTTATTCATCTTCTTCCCTCAGAGGCAGGAAAATTAATGGTCAACTTTAATTATTTATCTAGAGTATAGCCTCCATATATCCATAGAGAACAAATAGGGGAGTGTGCAATACCTGTTTTGTTTTATCCAAACTGGCATGCTTACACGTTGTGGTATAGGTGAACTAGTAACTGGGTAGAAGAAATTGAGTTTAAAAATAAATAAATGAGAAAAACACATGGAAATTTACAAAGTTTTATTGTTAGTTGTCATCTACAGAGGCTTATTCTGAATAATCTACAAAGATTATTTTGAACAATCTACAAAGGCTTATTGTTAGTTTTCATCTACAAAGGCTTAATCTGAATAATCTACAAAGGTTGGTTTATTCTAAATAATCTGCAGATTAATCTTTACCTTCTATCTTTCAAACCCTCATCACGGGTCCATATTTTTGTGAATTGGACTAATAATTATTATCTACACACTCTCAACCAAGCCTTTCCTCAAACTTCTCTAGGATCTGCTTCCTCAAACTTCTTTGGGATCTACTTCGTAGATTTGTTTGGTGGACACTTTGAATGGACATGAATGAATCGATGTTGAACCCTCCTAGAAATGATATTCTAGATTTGAATCCAATCTTTGTACATGGATTCAAACAACTATTCTCTCTTTTTCAAAGTCTAGAAATCTAACATCTCTACAGAGAAACTTATTCCAAAGCTGACTCTCTGGAGAACAAGGCAATTAAAGTGCAAGAGCAACTATTTTCTACTTTAAAATGGGGATGGATGGGAAATTTGTAGCCTTTCTTTGGATCTCTGATCTCTCGAAGCAGAATGACAAGAAGAGCAAGATTGCCAGCACTAATAAAACTATTGCTACTAATATCAAATATCTAAGCCCCCAACCCGCAAAGGTGCAAATTAAATTATTTCTTAGCATGCTCTCATAGATCCAAGCAAAAACCAACATTATATTTTAAGGAAAGAAATAATTACTTGGAGGGTGGTGTTGGATGGCACTGAGAGGACTTGGGGATTGGCGTCATAGATTTTGACGTAGTCAGCTTGCAGGTTTTTTATCAAGGCCATGACTGACGACAATGGTGGAAGGTTGTTCGCTACACATCCATAGTTGATTCCAAGTGCAAACATGTAAATTGGAGGAAATACGTCTGCATGCATCAACATAAAAATAAATGAAAAACTATGTTAGAAATCCAAAAACTGAGTGCAGTTTAGGTCACAAACAATTTAAATGAGAAAACAAAAAGGTTGTTTACCATAACTGAGAAAAATGTATCTCATCAAACAAAGATTTCATATAGATACTAAGTAACCACATACCTTATTGTTGCAACTCTGCACACTGTCATTATTGATGCTTCACAACACAAGGTTATGTTATAATAACTCCGACTTCTACAAATTTCTTGTTGAAGAAGCTCTTGGAATTATGAAGAGTTGTGGCCACACTGAAAGTTAGACGAGAAATAAACTATAGATGGTGGTTGTATGGTAAAGTAGGATTGTTTCAGTGGTTGTATGGTAAAGCGAGATTTTTTCCAGTAAGTTTTATCAAAAAGACCGCTAAGGAATGAACTAGAACTAGCTTGGTCTAGTGGAATCTTTGGTGGAGAGAGGTTAGGGTTAGCGATATTGTCATAGGTTAATCTAGGTGGATATTTTTGGTCACCCTCCTGTTCCAAATTCCAACTGGCTCATCTTGAAAGTTTTCAGTTCAACACGTTTCTCTGTAATGGGGACATTTCTTTGTAATTGTGGTATCTGCACTTTCAGGGTTGTCCTGAAGCCCTACACAACATCCAGGTAGATATTGGTGGCTTCCCACCTATTCTAACTGGTTTATTTTGGAATTTTTCATGTTAGTACATCTTTTTGTACTTTTAGGGCCATTTTGGGGCCCTAAACAATATTTTCTTGGCTTGCCACAGTCAAACTATAGAAAATATTAGAGTTTGACGTCATAATGCATAGTTCTCGAAAATACCTTTCCAATGGGCTATCACACGCCTAAAACGAAGATCGTATGCAAAATTTACGACCCCGGGAAGTTGATGTACCAACTTACCCCAACGGGGCCCACGTGACTTTTAGTGTTTCATCTCCTAGGGTTAGGTTTTTGGATGTCTAGGGTTTTGGCATTCATGTTTATCATAAAAGGGCCTTTAGAGCCTCATTGTAATAATCTTCTTGCAAATGAGCTGAGCCATCACATCGCTTCTTAAAGATAAAGCTGCCACCATTCTAGCGAGTCTTGCACTGTGTATTTTTACAGTCTCTGTACATTTCTTTCATTAATAGAAATCATGTATTGGTATATTTATCTGTTTCTGGAAATATTTATGTAATATCTCTGCTTTCATTTTGTTATGAAAATAATCCGGATTAGTTGTATCAGAGCAGGCTGCTCTTGATCATTTTTCAGTGCATGTCCCTGACAAGGTCCGAGTATAGCAAGTTGATCATTTTTCAGTGCATGTCCCTGACAATCACTCTCGCACACCCAACAAACCCTCTATGGTGGTAGAAAGGAAAAATGACAGAGCATAAGATTCTATTAACATGTTTCTTAAGCAATCTCTTGTGCGACAGAGGGACAAAATGATGCATAATTTTGCCCACATCCTTCAACGTATGTCGATGGCAACATGCACATCTTCATCAAGTGGCCACTTTGGAGGAACCTCTCCCTTCAAGGTACAAGTTAATTTTGATATTTTGTATTTGAAGGTAAGATAGATGCAGATGCCTTAGAAAAATGGTTAAATCTGCTGGAAGGTTATTTCTATGTTCACAATTTTTCCGACATGGAAAAGATCACCTTCACACTCCTCAAGGCTCTCCCCCATGTCAAACATTGGTGAGAAACTTACTGGGAGCAAAGTTCCACAGAGGAATATGGAATATATGGGGTCGAGCCCACTTGGGATATTTTGTGGATGCGATCAAGGAACAATACTACCACGTTGATAACTATGAAGACCAGTACATGAGATGGACCACACTGCAGTAAAAGAAGAGCCAAACAGTGTCATAGTTCACAAATACTTTACATACCTTGCGCACCAAGTTGGGTATCAAAGACTTTGAGCTACATCTGGTTTTGAAATACCGTGGGGCTCTGCATAGGTACATCCAAACCGAAATGGATTTCCTAAACATCTCATCATTGGGAGCTGCCTATCGATATGCTATCAAAATCGAGCATAAATTTAGGCACCAGAACAAATGGGAGTTTGGGTCTGCAACTCCGCAATAACCAAATCATGGTAAAGATGGCCCTAACCAACAACCTCCCAACAACCAATACAAGACACAAGAAAATAAGGGTAAAGGAAAGGCAAAGAATGACATTGGGAGGTGGTGCGAATTCCACAAATCCCCTGGCACAACACCGATGAATGTTGCTCGAAACAATCATTAGTGGCCGAGGTCAAAGACAAGGAGCTGAAACCTAATTCAAAATATGATCCAGAAAATATTGAAAATAGGCAGATCATTGACGCAGACTCCACTGCTACTGTCTCGACCACAACAATTCAACCAGAAGAACCAGTAGATCCTAAAGAGGGGGAGCGCCTCTTCCATTCACATATGTGGGTGAAGGGGATCCCGTTGCATTTCATAGTTGATAGTGACAGCCAGAAGAACCTCATCTCAACTGAGGTCGTCAAATAGTTGGGGTTGCCGACAACACCACACCCGCAACCATACAACATAGGGTGGCTTCACCAGGGACAAGATCTTTGTGTCAGCCAACAATGTCGCCTGTCCTATGAAATCAATCCCTTCAAGGATGAGGTAGTATGTGATGTTGCCCATCTTGATGTATGTGATGTTGTTTTGGGCCAACCATATATGTGGAAACATTATGTTGTTTATGAGTCTCGACCTCGTAGTGTCACTATTACTCTGGGGGGTCAACTCTACAAGATACCAGAGGTAGTTCCAACTACTATTCCACCAAAACAATGCCGCAAGGTAATCTCTCATACTGCAAAATTCAACATCTTCACAGTCTATTCAAAGGATGCACAAAAGGCCACTACAACCACTGCAGCCTCAACACCTTCTATCCAACAAAAGCAGATTGCATAAGAGAAAGAAAATATTGTTTCTTCACCTACAATGGTGCCTACACAATGCCCCATCAAGACCAGAGACAACAAGTTGGTGGAACAGATTCAACCCCCCAACAACAGGTTCATGACAACCTTCCATAGACCAAACAACGCAACTTCTCCAACAAGGCACACAACTCACCAAGATTCAGATTCAGAAACCACTTTACCCTCTTCCCCGAGCACTCAACACAATGGAGACCATTTTTTCCTAAGGGGGGAGGATTGATCCAAGTGGACATTGGTGGTCACCCACATGTTCCAAATTTCAATTGTCTCATTTTGATAGTTTTCAGTTCAACACATTTCTCTGTAATGGGGACTGTTATCCCCGATCTAGGGATAACTAGGAGATCATGTCTCGAGGCCCACATGGTTCTAGACATGGAGTGCGAGAG
>JZKD02S1804458.1:46048-56851 GCA_000966675.3 Picea glauca | reverse complement strand
TAGCTTAAGTGAGGTCAATGGTGAATTAGATTGGGAAAGGTATAAAGGGAGGAATTTGACCTAATTCCTCATTATGCATTGTTATGATTTGATGTTGAGAGTTACCAGAGGAGGAGGAGAGCCGAACTTACTGTTTTGTGGATTTCTGGAGGAAGCCACCATCATTGATCGGTTTCGGTGTTGAGAGACACACCCTAGCCCATCGGAGATACCATCTAGGTATTTCACTGTACTTTTCAGGAGTATCCATTGCAGAGTGCACAGCTCAGCCAGTGAGGGTGCAAGTCAGTTTGAGGGTTTGGAGAGCTGCACGAGATCCATATCCAGATTGTAGTTTCCTTCCAACCCATTTGAGATCCAGCCAGGGTGCTTCTATTGAGCCATCTATCGTCAAATTTTGATGGTGGAATCTTGTAGATCGACTCATTCATCCATTTAGGGCACAACTCTTCCAGAGAGACATTTGGTGTTGCATGCAGAGTTTCAGAGCAGATCCAGACAAATCCTTCCGACCCATTTCCTTATTTGGCGAGACGATCGTTTTGAGCCATATAGCAGTAGATTCCATTGGTGGAATCCTTTGGGGCGCATCCAGTGCTCCAGGAGGTGCGCAAACTCCCAGGGGTCCAGATCCAATGCCTTAGAGACAATATTCGAGATCCGACACTCACCCATTTCAGTCTAGAGTAGGGTGCTTCTTTTGGAGTAGTTTCTAGGGTATTTCGATGGTCTGAACTTTCGAACGAGTTTCCCAGCTGGTAGCGGTTACCGTACTTCGCTGGAATCGCATATTTTCGTCGATTTATCCGTGCATGCATAAGATCTGCTATCATCTTCTGATCATGGGTATTTTTATGTTATTTGATTGTATTCCATTGCTGATCCATGAGATATGGCTGACGTTTATATTCTATATTTCCAGTAGGCTATTGTATTTCCATGCTCGAACCGTATAATACATGATATTGGGCAGTTGATGTTCTTTACTTTTGCATGCATCCTTTATATGTTGTTTAAACCATAAATATGAAACATTCACATGCAATAACCCACATGCACATGCAATAACCATCAAGATCTCAAACATACAACTGAAACGCATTCAGAAACCCCCAGTGTATCAGATCTGCACGACAGAATAATAGATCAGTAGAAAATATCTTGATCAGCGGGATCAAGGATATTTCGATGGTATTAGAACTTTAGTCCTGCCAGCCTGTGACTAGAGACAATGAATATAGCAGAAGAACCAGATGGCTGTGATCACGTAGGTGACGAATATGTCACTTACAATAGGTGCAAAGAAAGAAGGGATAGGCCTAACTTTCCTCCCTTCCCTCCCAGTTCAGAGGAAGAGGAAGAGGCACATAGAGAAGTAGAGAGAGGAGAAGAGCGCGAGGCCAAGCACGAAGCAGAGAGGAGGCTAGGTGACAGATATGAGAGACCAGAGGGCATTGGTAAGGCCCCCGTGGATCCAGACGTAGCCTTCATGCAGGTTATCGGTGATATGCTAGCTAGTCAACGGACCATGTCTCAGTCTTTGGCTCAGGTAGAAGATAGACTAGCTATGGTAGACATCCCAGGCACACAAGCCCCACATGCAACACATGGGAACTCAGGGGCAGGCAGTAGACCCCAGTCACCCACTCACACATATATCTCTGTGAGTAGGATTCCACGTCCGTTGTTTCCCAATTTCCAGAGGGCATCCTCGGTAGTAGCATAGATACCGATAGCACAAAGATCGCCCACTCATGCAAAGGACATTGCAGAGTATCGGAGAGAGTATGTAGCCTTGGGCTATGAATTTCATTAGGATATGACCTTAGTCGAGTATTGTGGACAAGGACTCAGGAACTGCCCTAGAGAGCCACAAAGGGGAGGGCAGCAACAACAAGGGCATAACATTGACTTCATCCGAAAATTTGGTAAACTCACCATACCTTATTTTGACGGATCGTCCAAATGCACCGCCATAGGTTGGGTACAAAAACTAGACACCTACTACAAGATCAACCAGATGACCGAATCAGAGGCCATCAATTTCGCCACCCTACACTTGGAGGGTGAGGCACACAAGTGGTGGTATCACGGATTGGTGACATTGGGTCACAATCGCATCACCTCCTACAGAGAGTTCACAAAGAGACTCATCGATAGATTTGATAGGAGGGATCCAGAGATCCATTTTAGAGATCTAGCCCAGTTGAGACAAACTGGCACAATAGAGGCATTCATCTCAGAGTTTCAGAGGGTAGCAGTGGCAGTGACAGACATATCTGAACCCCGATTGGTCATGCTATTCATAGAAGGGCTCACAGAACCCTTGAGAGGATGGGTGAAGGCCTACCGACCTCATACCTTGCAAGATTCCATCTGGCACACTAGAGATTTGGCGGATTCAGTGCCCAAAACTAAACCCTTCACCAAACCCTTTGTACCACAGAGAGACAAGGATCAGAAGAATCTTCTAAGGGAATGGAAGGGCAAGCCCAAGTTGGATGATGATACGCGACGGGAGTTGATTAGGAAGAAGCTTTGATTCTCTTGCAGAGACCCTTGGGTCCCCAGGCATAGATGCATGGGGAAGGGACAAATCCACTATATTGAAGTGGAATCAAGTAGTGAGGAGGAGGATGAGGATATTCAAGCACCGACAGACAGTGATTCAGAGACTGAGACTACTCATGAGCCAGAGCAACAGCTGAAGAAACCTCAAATACCAACAAGGGAACAACCCTAGGAGGAGGCAAAACCTCGTAGAGAGGTGAAAGGGGGAACCATAGCCACCCTTTCAGGAGTACCCAGGTACAACACTCTCAGGCTCAAGGGTCTTGTACAAGGGCAATGCATGACAACTTCAGTTGATGGTGGGGCCACCCACAACTTCATAGATGCATCCTTAGTATCCAGGAGGGGGTTACACACAGAGGAGTTTGAGGGATTACATGTGGCAGTGGTTGATGTATACACGATGACATGGTTGGACATGATCCCTGACCTAGAGGTCAAACTAGGCAACTACACCTTGACTGACACATTCTATGTAGTTGACCTATCAGATACTGATGTCGTGTTAGGGGTATAGTGGTTATATTCATTGGGGGAGATTGAGTTCAACTATCAGATGTTGACCATGAGCTTCAGAGATGCCAGTGGATCGAGAGTTGTGCTGAGAGGCATGTCTACAGGGGCACCTCGAGCAGTATCGGCAAAGACGATGGAGCGGATCTTTCGTCACGGTGATGTGGCTTATGCAACAGAGTGTTTGATCACCACGCGAAAGGACTCAGAGGGTAGGGAGCAATACCATCCACAGATCAGAGAGCTTCTGGGACATTATGAGCCAGTATTTGGGCCGATACCACCAGGGAGACCGCCAGACAGGGGTTTTGATCACATCATTGAGTTAGAGGCAGGGGCTACACCAATGATTACAACACCCTATAGGCACCCCAAGAAATTTAGGACGAAATTGAGAAAGCAATCAAAGAATTGCTCGCTATGGGGCACATCAGGCCCAACATGAGTCCTTTTCCATCTTCAGTCATCCTGGTACTGAAGAAGGATGGCACGTTACGGATGTGCATCGATTATAGATCTCTCAACAAGAAAATGATCAAGAATCGTTACCACATTCCACGCATAGATGAGCTGATGGATGAGTTACATGGGGCAATATTTTTCACTAAGATTGATCTACGCTCAGGATACCATTAGATCAGCATTAGGGAGAAAGAAATTTAGAAGACAGTGATCCAATGCCATTTCAGACACTTTTGGTATTCTTCGACAAATTTGCTCGTGAGGTGATGGACGAACAAGTGATTGATGATAGATACCGGGTTCTTGATGACGTCATTTTCTACAAGGACCGGATCTACTTGGTTCCAGAATCCACTCTGAAGGGGAAAATTCTGAAGGTATGTCATGATTTGCCTACAACATGGCATCATGGATACTTCAAAACATATAGGCATATCAGGGAGAGATTCTAATGGAAGGGTCTCAAGGATGATGTGCTGAAACACATACGAGAGTGCACGACTTGTCAGCAGAACAAGTCCGAGCAGACACACCCCTCAGGGCTACTACAACCTCTACCCATTCCAGAGAATAAATGGGAGAGCATTTCCATGGATTTGATTACAAGCCTCCCTAGAGTGCAGGGAAAGGACTGTATATTTGTGGTGGTCAACAGACTGACCAAATTTGCAGATTTCTTCACCATACCCACAGACTACAAGGCCATATAGGTAGCAGAGTTTTTTTTCAGGGAGGTATTCCAGTTGCACGGGTTACCTAGGCAGATAGTCAGTGATAGGGATGGGTGCTTCATCAATGCATTCTGGCAGGAGCTTTTCAGATTGACAGGCATAGAGCTAGCCACGAGTACCATCTACCACCCACAGACAGATGGGCAGACATAGATCATCAACAAATGGGTGGAAGGGTATCTAAGGAACTATGTGGGGGGCAACAACACACTTGGGTGAGATGGTTACATATGGGTGAGTATTGCTACAACACAACTTACCATATTTCTATCAGGATGTCATCGTTCAGGGCATTGTATGGATACGATGCACCCTCCTTTATAAAGACTGTGTTTGGGGACAACAAGGTCCCAGGGGCCAAGGATTTGGTGGAGGAGAGTCAGAGGATTCTTCAATCAATAAGGGAGAACTTGCAGTCAACTCAAAAACAACAGAAGATATATGCAGACCGACACAGAGTTGAGCGCAGTTTTGAGGTAGGGGATTTGGTTTTTCTGCAATTACAGCCATACCGACAATCCTCCTTGAAGAGGAGCGGAGTAGAGAAGCTGAAGCCAAGGTTCTACAGGCCATACAGAGTCATCAGGAGGATAGGAAAGGTGGCGTACGAGCTAGAGCTACCAGAAGGTAGCAAGATTCATATTGTCTTTCACGTCTCTTGCCTTAAAAAGGCTGGGGGACAACAGGTTAGCATTTCAGAGGAGTTGCCACCCTTGGATGAGGAGGGTCAGTTGGAGCTAGTGCCAGAGGAGGTACTAGAGCAGAGAGAGCACAGATTGAGGAGCAGGATCATCATAGAGTGCTTGGTTAGATGGAGAGGTCTTCCAGTGGAGGATGCCACATGGGAAGGAGAGCATATCTTACAACACCCAGGATTGATGTTGCTTGAGGACAAGCAAGAAGGGAGGACTGTGATGTCCTGTTCCCAAGAGTAGGCCAGTAGGGAGTGACTTAGTAGTCTGTATGTTCCCGTAGACTATAGTCAGGCAAAAACAGGGAACAAGATGGAGAAATAAGGAGGAATTGATGGCTAAATGATGAATTAAGACAAAATACTTAGGAAAAGTCACTTAAGCCAAGTCAACGAAGAATTAGAATGAAAAGGTGTTAACGGGAGACTTGATTAATCAATTAATCACTTTAGGAGGAAAAGCGCCTAGCTTAGGTGAGGTCAATGGTGAATTAGATTGGGAAAGGTATAAAGGGAGGAATTTGACCTAATTCCTCATTATGCATTGTTATGATTTGATGTTGAGAGTTCCCAGAGGAGGAGGAGAGCCGACCTTACTGTTTTGTGGATTTCTGGAGGAAACCACCACCATTGATCGGTTTTGGTGTTAAGAGACACACCCTAGCCCATTAGAGATACCATCCAGGTATTTCACTGTACTTTTCAGGAGTATCCATTGCAGAGTGCATAGCTCAGCCAATGAGGGTGCAAGTCAGTTTGAGGGTTTGGAGAGTTGCACGAGATCCGTATCCAAATTACAGTTTCCTTCCAACCCATTTGAGATCTAGCCAGGGCACTTCTATTGAGCCATCTATCCTCAGATTCTGATGGTGGAATCTTTCATATCGACTCATTCAACCATTTAGGGTGCAGCTCTTCCAGACATACATTTGGTGTTGCATGCAGAGTTTCAGAGCAGATCTGGACAAATCCTTCCGACCCATTTCCTTATTTGGCGAGATGATCGTTTTGAGCCATATAGTAGCAGATTATGTTGGTGGAATCATTTGGGGTGAATCCAGTGCTCCAGGAGGTGCACAAACCCCCAGGGGTCCAGATCCAGTGCCTTAGAGACCAGATTCAAGATTTGGCACTCACCCATTTCAGTCTAGAGGCCAGGGCGCTTCTTTTGGAGCAATTTCCAGTGTATTTCGACGGTCTGAACTTTCGGACGAGTTTCCTAGCTGATAGCGATTACCGTACTTCGCCGGAATCACATATTTTCATCGATCTATCCGTGTAGGCATCAGATCTGCTATCATCTTCTGATCACGGGTATTTTTATGTTATTTGATTATATTCCAGTGCTGATCCATGAGATTTGGTTGACGTTTATATTCTATATTTCCAGTAGGCTATTGTATTTCCATGCTCGAACCGTATAATACATGATATTGGGCAGTGGATGTTCTTTACTTCTGCTTGCATCCTTTATATGTTGTTTAAACCATAAATATGCAACATGCACATGCAATAACCCACATGTAGATACAATAACCATCAAGATCTCAAACATACAACTGAAACACATCCAAAAACCCCCAATGTATAAGATCTGCAAGACAAAATAATAGATTAGTAACAAATATCTTGATCAACGAGATCAGGGATATTTCAGTAACAAAGGTAGAGTAATTTTTTGCATGTGCTAATATTAGCTTACGAGGTTGATTCTGGAATATTTTTCACGGACATATATTTTTAAATCGGAGTTTTCATCAATGTGGAGTTCTTTAAATTGGGGATTTATTGAGAAATGATAAAGAGTATCAACGTGTCCATGATTGTGACAGCGGGTGTTTTTAGAATTTAATATAGGATGTCATTTATCATCACACATCCCAATGCGTACAAGTCCACACAACCCAAATGCGCACAACACCATTAAATCTTTGGAGAGCAACTTTGAATGCACACAGTCACCGAAACAATAATGCTTCAAACTTCACGTCCAATAAAATCACAGAAAAATATATATTTTTTTATTTAAATAAAAATTATTAATATGATGCTGCTATGTTCAACATTGAATAAATAAATAAAATTAAAGTCAAACTACCAACTAATAGGTAGTCAAGCCAACGAATCAAAACCTCGACAGGGACTAATAATAGGATGTCAAAAGACTTTAAGGATGAAGATAAAACGATAGTCCCTACAAGTACAATGCTCCTTCACCACGTTTTTTCATAAAAATAAAAGTGGCTTTCTCGAAACCCAGAAATATAAACATGTCCATAAAAATAAATGATCATTGTACAACTCAAGATTGTGTGGATAAATAAAAGTCTTCTAAAAGGTTTTGGAAACCTCTTGAAGATTCTCTACTAACTTGGCACCATAAAAATATATGAACATTGTACAACTCATAATGTGTGGATAAATAAAAGTCTTCTAAAAGGTTTTGGAAACATATGGAAGATTCTTTACTACCTTGGCACCACTCTAGCACAATAGAATTGTGCCACATACGAAGCACACGTCAAAGTGCAGTTTCAATATGTCCTAATGTATCAAGATTGTGGATTTCACATGAACATGGTGGAGGGCACATGTGATCAGTCTTAGTGTTGACAAATGCTTTAAGATGGTAGCATAATGTTGAATGGATCTTTATGTCAAAAATCTATTTTGACTTATTTGTAAATGGGCATTTATTATAAAAGTTGACTCATTGATTGTCCAAAATTAAGATAGTTAACCATGAGGGTTTGATAAAACAATGTAGTTAGCATTTAGGGTTTGTTCCAAAGTGTATTTAAGGATATAGGAGGGACTTTTTAGAATTACATTTTATCATGTAAATCTTGTGATTAAGGGTAGGACATGATCCAAATTGTTATTTTGTGGACATGTTATTTTGGGGAAGTTCGTCTTCTTTGTGATCCGTGCTCGCAGTAAGCAGAAGGTCATCGCCATATCCATGGCCTCTACACAACACCTCTCTTTGCAACAGAAGAAAGTGGACGGGATCGTGGAAGAATACAGAGACATCTTCGCCTCACCTACAAAAGTATCGACACACTGCCAAATCAAGCATCCAATTGATCTGACCACCGACACACCTCTACCTAATGGACCAGTCTATCGATGCTTGTTGGTGGAGAATGATGAAATCAGGCATCAAATCCAAGAGCTTCTTCAAAAGGGGCACATCAGACCCAACTCCTCTGGAAGCCTGATTGTACTGGTATAGAAGAGGGACGAGACTTGGCGACTCTCCATTGATTACAGAGCCTTAAAGAAAATAACAGTCAAGAATCGCTATCCCATTCCCAGGATTGATGACCTTTTTGATCAACTCAAGGTGGAAAAGTTCTTCAGCAAGATTGACCTGAAGTCTAGCTACCACCAGGTTCCCATCGAACCAACCAATGTCTTGAAGACAACTTTCAAGTCTAAAGAAGGTTTCGATGAATGACTAGTCATGCCCTTTGGCTTAAAAATTGCACTAGCCACTTTCATGAGGTTGATGGACGATGTATTGAGACCCTTCACCAACTCCTTTATGGTTATATATTTTGATGACATCCTCATCTTCAACAAAACGTGGGAGGAGCACATGCGTCATATTCAACAGGTTTTGAGCACTCTGCGACAACACAAGATTTATGCCAACTTGGAAAAATGCTCTTTTGGCATGAACAAGGTCCAATACCTGGGATACACTATTGATGAGCATGGGGCACATGTTGATCCAGCTAAGATCCAAGTCATCTGTGGCCAGCCCTGACCACACTAATTGAGCTTCGGAGCTTCTTAGCACTCGCTAATTTCTACCGACGGTTCGTGTTGTGATACTCCCATATTTCCTGGGCCCTCAACCAGGTGACCAAGGATGGTGGTAGGTCCAAGTTGATGTGGGGGAAGGAGTAGCAATGAACATTTGATGATCTGAAACATCATTTGTGCTCATCTCTAGTACTCTCCATGCCCGATCTGACTATGTTGTGGGTGCAGTTCTCACTCAGCACGGGCATCAGGTGGCATACCATAGTGAGACACTCTCTGATGTTGTTTGGAAATACCCCACCTATGACAAAGAAATGTATTCCGTTGTACAAGCATGTCGTCAATGGAAACATTACATTCTGGGGAAAGAGACGATCATACACACTAATCACAAGCCTTTGCAGTTCATACAGACACGGGGGGAATTGCAGAACGATCGACATTAGAAGTGGTCCACCTACCTGCAACAGTTCCATCTCAACATCAAGTATAAGACATGTATCTCCAATGGTGTCACTGACTGCCTCAGTCAGCCTCCTGTGGCTACACTCACTACTATGCTCCATTCCTGTGGACATGAAACATCAGAGTGGCCCCAAATTTACTAGCAATATCCAGACTTCACCACCACATATAAACTCTTGGATACAGGCACCATTGTCACTTATTTTCACATTCAGGATAGACTCTTATGCCACTTGGGCCATCTCTGTGTTCCTACAAGTGAGCGTGCAAAGCTGATTTGGGAAGCCCACTACAGTTGGGTGGCAGGACATTTCGGCATAGAGAAAACTGTGGTTGTTCTTTAGAAACATTTTTTTTGCCCAAAACTTCGACATGACATCAACAAATATATCAGATCTTGCATTTCCCGTGCCATTGCCAAGCCAACCATCAACAAGCAAGGCCTATACACCCCTCTTCCTATTCCCGAGAAGCCATGGGAATCTATCTCCATGGATTATATGTCTGGTTTGTCATCCAAAAATCACGAAAATGACTGCGTGTTTGTGGTCGTTGATCGGTTTTCGAAGATGGCCATCTTCACAACCTGTAAGAAGAATGTCACAGCGGCAAGTACTGCCAAGCTCTTCTTCGAATGAGTTTGGGTCCACTTTGGGATCCCAAAAACCATCATCTCTGACCAAGACAACAGGTTCCTCAACACTTTTTGGTCGAGTCTCTGGTCTCTGTTGAACACCAAGCTCACAAAATCCACTTGTTTCCACCCCCAGACCGATGGCCAAACCGAGGTCGCCAATCAGATGATTGTGCACATCCTGCGCATGTACAATTCTAAGCATCCCCATACATGGGACGAGATTCTCCCATATGCCCAACATAGTTAAAACATGGCTCTCCATAGTTCCACCGACCATAGCCCATTTCAGGCGGGTCTGGGATTCCAAACCTTGGGACCCATTGATTTTGCACTTCCTCTTGCCACCGCACAGACCAAATATTCCCCTGATTAGTCTACGATCAACAAAGCCACCAGATTCATTGAGAGGATTCAACACATCCGCTAATAGGTCCAGGAGATTCTACAGAAATCCAATGCTAAGTACAAGCAGTGACATGATAAACACATGGTACCACACCAGTTTCAATTTGGAAACAAAGTTTGGTTACATTTGCAAAAGGATAATCTCACCGAGCCCCATCAGAAGCCTCACCCACTTTGTTGTGGGCCTTAAACTATCACCAAGGCGGTGGGTAGTAATGATCTTGAGCTCAACACTCCACCCTTCCTTGGTCTGCATCCAATATTCAATGTGGACCTCCTTCGGCCATATTTTCCTCCATTATTGGACACCTCTGAGATCACTAAACAGTTGACACCAACAGAGCTCAACCTTTATTGCATGGAACAAGAATCCACTGATCAGATAGTGGACACATAGGTCAAGGGCACTTGCCAGCAATAGATCCAACTTTATCGGGTTGTCAAGGCAGGGCAACTCATACACCAAGGCAAGTGGCTCACCCGGGGCCAAATCCAGCAAAAGTTTCTTCACTTGATGGGGGAAATCAACGCAATGGAGACCATTGCTTCCTAAGGGG
>JZKD02S1804458.1:10234-32806 GCA_000966675.3 Picea glauca | reverse complement strand
ATACATGAGAAGGGGGGTGCCCTCCTTCCAACTAAGCCAAAAAATGAAGGAAAAAGTCATGTTTTCGACCTCCAAAATAAATTTATTCTTCTCCTCAAGGGTTAGGGATGATGACAAAGTGTTGTTCCATGGTGTCAGAGTAATGAAACATGAATGCAACACTTAATAAAGTGTATTTTTGGAATTACAACACTCAACTATGCAAATATACATAAGTGCGACACTTAATGAAAAAATGACATAAGTGTGACACTAGGAAGTGTGCAAATTTTACATATAACAAATTTCCCCCCTAAAATGTGAGGTCAAAAGAAACTTCGATGGCCAAAAATTTTTACACATGCGAGGGGTGATAGAATAAGAGAGATGGATGGAAGCTGCAAACAAACATCAAACAATATATATATCATCCCAAGGAGGCATACCCATGCTCGGTACAAGTTGACTCAAAGCATGGTCGCCGACCAATACACAACAGATCCATGAAAGCACTGACTAAGGATATGGCCACCAAACATACAATGTGGATCCCTATATCCATGATCTGATCAAGTTGTAGCCACAAGATTGTACACAATGGAGCTACAATATGACGAAACAACATAGCCACATACCAATACAATGCAGATCTATGTAACAATGTGTACAAATTCTCTCCATCACAACCTGGGTTAGGAACATAACACTGGTAGGTGCTTGAAAAGTCCCCAGGGTATTCATCCTAATCCCAAATTGGTACGATTCTATCCATGTGAATACATGTGCTGACATCTAAAATGGTAGAAACCACTTGATTACCAGTCATTAATGTATACCGTTAACAAGTGCGAGGGAAATAATGAGTGATGACAATGATTCCCAAGGTAACCCAATACATTCTAGAGAATGTGAATAAATGAGATGATGTCGAACATTCGAGGAATCATTTGATAAGAGGTCAATAATGTAAACCTACTGTCAAATGTGAGGAAACATGTCATTGAGGCATGCAAGTTCCAAGGTATTGATTGGTTTCTAATTATAATTCTTGGATAATGAGTTGGAGTCGACAGGAATAGACCCGTCGAAGGAGGGCCATGATGTATACCCCATCATCGACATAAAACAAAACATGAAATGATGTGGAATGATAGAGAAAATGTGGACATACTGACACAAGTATAAATACTACATAGTGGTTGTAAGGTTGATACTTCCCTTGAACATTGTGCGGCATGACAATTGACTTGGAAACACTTGAATTGATGAGGCAAGGATCCAAACATAATGTGATGATAACCATAGTGTGACAACCAAAGTTTCTCTTTGAAGGAGTTGAAAGAGTATGATGATCTGTAGAGCGTGACGAGAACCATAGGTTCTCTTCGAATGACTCAGAGACAAACATATTACCCAACTACACAACATAATGTAGACATGTGCCATGTTCAAGGGTGACAAAAAAGTGCCATAATGTTTCAAAAAATTGACCCACTTCCCAAATTCCCCCCCCCCACCATGATTGGCGAGTACCTCTTTCTTTTTAAACAAGCTTGAGGAGGATAACAAATGCTTGGTATAAGCTCATCCTTCGGATGACTCCTTCAGAGTATTTTTATTGAACCCTAGGAAGGAGTGGTTCAGTCCCATATGGGTCTTTCAATGTATGTTTTACGAGTCCAGAGAAAGTAAACTTGATGGCCTTTTCATATTTAGAGAGTTTGAAAATATGTTAAAGGATACTCCAGATGGAATTTTTTGTAAGTTTAGTCTCCCAAGCCCGAAAAAGTGTAAAACAATACAGGGGAGAACTCTTCTAGTCATGCTTGGATAGAGTATTCCTTTTTCGTAATTAGTCTAACGAGACCAAAAAAGGGATAAACTATCGCTTGAAATATGCCCTTTCTAAAACTTTTAACGAGTGTGAAAGGAAACAAGTGCACTCGACAATCTTTTAATGTTTAGGGAGTCTTAAAAGAGCTTAAAGGAGACTCCAAATAGTTCATTTTTTGTATAGCTTTTACAATTCCAAAACAGTGATAAAATTGTACTTGATAACTTATTCTCATGTATTTATGAGCATGAGAAATAACAAAGACTGAGCTCGGGATTGGTTTCATTTTTACACAAGCTTGAAAAAAAATAAAACTATGCTTGGGTAGGTTTTATTTTTTCTCGAGCTTGAAACTAGAAAAGAAACTATGCTTGGAACCATTTTCATTGTTTAACAGGATTAAAACTAAAAACTAACCATGCTCAAAACTTCCCAACGTAATGTCCAAAGGTTTCAAGGGAGGATACCCGTGGGTGGTTGGTTATTTTCCCCCAGCTTGAGAAGCTAACGAATTAACTCCAACATGATAACCAAAGGCTGGAGACATGCCCCCCAATCTTCATTTCATTCACCGACTCTTCTCCTATCACCATTTTCTATAGTGGAATAGACTCTTGGTTACTAATAGAAAAATGTTCACCGGAGAGGGAGGAAGAAAGAGGATCAAATGATCCAGGTGGATGAAGCAAAGGTTCAGGTACGAGTTCTAATGAAAGACTCAACTTAATGGAAGAGGCGATTGTTTCATTTTTTTAACGAGATTAACACAGGAATATAACTATGCTCATACCCTCTGGGTTTGATTCCTAGACCTCTGTTTCATTTTTTAATGAGCTTGCCACAGAGAATAAAAATTACGCTCGTAAATCTCCGTTTCATTTTTTAATGAGATTGACACAGAAAAGAGAACTATGCTCACATCCTCTTCTTGATCATGGCTTCCAAGAGGAAAATGGTATGGAAGGAATACATTTCAAGGGACACACCTCAATCATGGATTCCAAGAGATCTTTGTTGGATGAAAGAATAATGCTCTGGAATGAATACATTTCGAGGGCCGCAATAGGGGTAAACATATTATACTCTAATAGCCCTATTGAGGAGATTACTATGTCAACTATTAGATCTAAATCTAAAAAATATGAGAATCTAATGAGAGGCTCAATTTCTTCGGCAGTTAAAGGTGTTGGATGTGTTGCCACATAATTAACCTGTGGCGGGGGCGATAGTACTTGCACATAAGGACCATTTAGAGAAGGATGGTGGCTGGTAGTCAAAGCAAGACCAACAAACGAAAGTTGATTGATAGTCACAATTTTTCCATTATGAGGGAAATATATCACTTGAAAGAAAATGGACACGATAACTTTCATGGCATGGACATAATATCTCCCAAGGAGAAAAGTAAAATCCAAGGGGTCGTGAACTACCATAACATCAATATAGACAATTTTCCCTCCTAAAGTAACATGCAACTATGGAAGGATGCCTAAAGGTTCAATGATTTATTTTTTAAAAGCTAACAAGTTATGGGTGACCAACATGAGATGAGGATAACCTAAAGATTTCCAAGCAATTGAGGATAAAATACTAACGGAAGCACCTTTGTCGACAATAGTATGAGGAATGTCCCAACCACAAACTTGAACAATGATTTGGAAAGGTACGTAGGAAGGAAGACGAGGTCTAGTTATCTCATGCCAATAAAAAATATTGGCCTCACTACTTGGACGAGGTTCTATAATAGAAGGAGAGATGCCCCCTTGTACGAAAGAATCAATATTAACAAGGAAAACACGAGCGATATTTATTTCACTCTCTAACGGGAGAGTGGGATTGAATGATGATGGGATTAGATCGATCACTTGGTGAATATCACTCTCTAAGGGGAGAGTGAGATCAACCAATGACAGAATCATATCGACCACTTGACGAACGACACTCTCTAAGGGGAGAGAGGGATCGACTGATGATGGGATCAAATCAATAACTTGGATTTCACTCTTCAAAGGATGAGTGGGATCGACCGATGGTGGGACCAGATCAACCACTTTGACTTCACTCTTCAAGGGAAGAGTGGGATTAACTAATGATGGAACTAGATTGACCACTTTGACTTCACTCTTCAAGGGAAGAGTGGGACCAACTGCTTGATCAACCAATGATGGTTTGGGAGAAAACATATGATAATCGATTGGAATTTTTTGTTGGTAAACAACAAGGTCTTCCAACAATTTCGAGGCTTCATCAATATGAGGACAAAGGCGAGTTTGATGACTACCTTCACATAAGCTACAAGGAAACTCGACTCTAGTTTTCTTTCCCCCAACGTTACTAGTACTAGTTGATGGTTGGTCACCGATATGACCTACAAAGGTTGATGACATGGGTTGTTTGGAACTCATGGACCACACATCTAAAACCTTGGGAATATCAGGGAAATCCTTAAGAGGGTGGTAACCTTTACAAATCCTGTAAGGAAATTTGGGTTTGTGAGTTTTCTTGGTAGGCTTATGAACCTCATCAATATTCCCAGCCTGATTGATAGTAACTGGTTGATTGCTTCCAACATGTCCTACAGTGGTTGGAAGTTTGGCTCCTTGCATATTCTTCTTCTTAATCTTCCTTTTCTTCTTCTTCTTATCCACCTAGTTACCAACTTTAGAGCTTTCATTTGGTGAAGGAGAAGAAAGGGAAGAAGGCGCAATAGGCGAATAAGGTGAAGGGTCAACATGAGGTGTATGTTCTTGGGGTGAGGGGCTTACATTCGAAGGACTAGGAGAATTTGATATCACCTGAGTGGAAAACAACCATACTGGTAGCTCGATAGTGAGTCTCAGAAGAGTCAATGTGGAAATATAAGGAGGAACAACGTTTCCAAAAGAAGGAAAAATGAAATTTTCCCCAGGAAAAGGGGTTCCTTTGTTGGTAGTTCCAAATAATGATGCCATATAAATTGATTCAACCTAAGGCCCGCTAGGGAAAACAAACAACACTCGCTAAAAAATATAGGAAGCAAAAAAGAAAACAAACCTTCCCACAATGAAACCACTAGTTGGTGATGAAATCCAACGCCACAGGATCAATATGAAAATGGGATGAGATAGAATGAGTGGAGCAATTATATTGGTGACCTACTTAACAAGCTTACACCCTGGTGCAAGTTCCCACACGACACAATCGTGGGTTACCCTCCAAGGAGCCCAAGTGAGTTTAAGCAATGTTCGTTCCAGGTATAACAAAGACTTTCCCCTTCGCCATCACCTTGTGTATTAACCTTAAAGATTATGGCCATTGAGTCTACCACTTACAACAACAAAATCCCATGGAAATAATCGACAGTAGGGTATACACGCAAGGGTAGGACCGAAACCAAAACCAACGAAGCGGGGTTAGTTACTCCATTGGCTCTGATGTGACCTCTTGATTGACCCTTGTGTGATAAGGGCTACCCAGGACAATGATGTGGAAAATAGATTTCTCTCCCTAACTCATGATTTTTTTATTTATTTTTATAGCTTCTGAGAGTTATCTTCACCACCTACTCCAAATCCCTATAACTAATCTAATTTAGATTTGTAGAGCCATAGCAAGAAAAATCTCTAGATGGATTTTAATTAGCGCTTTGATTTTATGGTTGTTCGTAACTCAAAGGTATGGAAATGAAACTGATGATATGTGGACTCAAATCTTAAAACCATGCAAAACAAAAATGAAATGAAAAAAATTCAATTTCGATGAATGCTAACTATGGAAAGGAGAAGAGTCTTTTTCCATTCCCAAATGCATAAACCCAATGCAATGCAACGAAAACAATTCCTAAATCCCAAGAAGATGTTCAAGACAATGTTGTTAGGTAGAATGCAATCAAATATTCTTTGTTTGGTTATGAAAAGCAATGTAATCAAATACAATTTCTTAATACTTCTTTAATTTCAAATGAAATGAAAGAGTTCAAGGATGATATAGAGAAGAACACGAAGTAGAAAGAAGATCCAAACAAAGACACATTCATCAGATCGAAACTGAAAGAATCAAACTTAGAAATGACCTCTAACACTGATTCAAGCAGACAGTTCGAAAGAAAAAAATCACTCTAAAAAGGGATTTAAAACCAAAATATTTGAGATGAATTATTGTTGCAGTAAACCCTAACATATTTCGAATTTACTTGATGGATAAAAAAATCCAAAAAGAAAACTGAAAAAATAGGGTTTGATGCACTATATTGTCTCCAAGTTAATGAAACAAACTTTCAAATATGACAATAAAAGAACTTGAAAGATTTCATAAAGCAACTAACAAAAGTCTAATGCTTGGACAAACACCCAAAGATCAAAACTACTAACAATCAAAACTGCATTCAAGGATCGGATGAAACTTGAATGTTTGACCTTTCACAACTTGATCTAAGACAATAATATATCAAAAGGAAAAAGAGTGATATAAACAAACCTTCCAAACAAATAAATTCCTAATAAATCCAACAAGGACCTGAGGCCTAATCCTGAGTCAAAAAACCTAAGAAACAGAGGGGGAAAAGGCCAAAAATTAGTCCAAAAATAGGGGGGATGCTCCTGTAATCAAGCGAACAGGGCGTCCAAAGGGAGGAGGACCCTCCCTAATACACTAGCAGGGGGCATTGAGGATGCTCCTCAGGGGTTAAACATGGGGCATCCCTAAGGAAAGGACATTCTATAAGCCATTGGTGTAGATTGTAACATTGTACAATATTTTACTGCAAACATATTTTCAATAAAAGAATAGAAAAGATACTATGGAAAATACACACATTACAAATAGATATTTCCTCTGGAAACCCAAACCGGGAAAACCAACATATTTTATATTCATTCACATCATACATTTTTTATAATACAATATACATATAGGATCCAGTGACATTCAAAACCCTAATCCAATGAATTGGATTGGTAAACAACCCTAATTCATTAATCGGAAATAGAAAACCATCAGCGAAAAACCATGTGCCAAAAAACTGCCCATAACTGACAACAAAAACTGAGAACCGCACAAAAATGGACAGGGGGGATCCACCCCCCTATAAACCCCCGAGGGGGGGGCTTGTGGCCTCCCCTCCTACCATTCTATCCATGCAAAGAATATAACCCCCCCTCTTACCATTCTATTCATGTAAAGAATATAACCCCCCCTCTTAGTTCGAGTCGTGCAAATAATATAACACATATGCAACACTAGGGGGGGGATACTAACTCTAAACAAGCCAAGAAGTGCTCCAAAACAGGTGATATTCATCCCAAACTCAGCAGAAAGCTAACAAATTACTTTGTAAACTACTCAAAGAGGGTGAAAACAAAGTGAACCTCATAAAGCAAGTATTCAAATCAACAATGCAAAATGCAAGAGGCTAAAAACCAAGGAAACACTCATTCCCCAGTATGGTCACAAAAAATTGTTGTGGGAAATATCACCTTGTGGACAGTTTGAGTTCTCCTTAGCTGGGTTTTATTCAACTAATATAGTTTAAAACAAAATGGTACCTGACATTCCTAAATTCCATCCATTCATACATTAAATTAGAGAGAAAAGGAGAACGAGAGAAAAGTACATATTTACATTGATTGTCCTTTGTTGCTTTTTGCCACTCTAAAGTTCGATTTAAGCCAACTCCAAATGTAGTCTACCCGTGAAAGAATAATAATACCCTCTTCTTCTACTAATGGCAACAATTTAGGTAAATACTATCCTAACTAAGTTACACTCATTCAAGCATGAATTGAAACAACAATGGAAATGAGGAAATAGGCCAAGTTAATATATATAAGAAATAATGGAACTTACAATGGGATGAAAGCTTCCTCCATGATTCTCCTTTCCATCCTCTTATGTGCACTGCAATAATATTCTGGAAGTCTAATATCAAAAGTTTGGTATCTGTCATATGAACCCCCTTTCAACCTTGAGAGGCCTAGTTTATATAAGAGCTTGGGAGGTTTAACAAACATAGGGAATCAAGGGAATGGTTGAGAATTAGGTGCATAAGTTTGAGATTATTCATCCTTAGGTTAGGATTTGTTGCCCAAATTAGAATATATCTAGCTCATGATTCACCCCAAACCATAACAACCCAAATATACTCGGAATTTGTCCCACAGAAAAATGAGGAAATAGTTAAAACTCTGCTAACAGGAAGGACACTCTACTAGAGTGGCATATAGGGCATCTTGGATGATCCCAAATGGTCTACTAAGGTGATTCCATGAGGTGGGGGGATTCTCCCTATGCATGAGAAGAGGGGCTTCCTCCTTCCAACTAAGCCAAAAATTGAAGGAAAAAGTCATGTTTTCGACCTCCAAACTGGGTTTTTCTTCTCCTAAAGGGTTAGGGATGATGAAAAAGTGTTGTTCCATGGTGTCAGGGTGATGAAACATGAATGTGACACTTAGGAAAGTTTCATTTTGGAATTACGACACTGAACAACAAAACTGTACATGAGTGCGACACTTAATGAAAAAGTGACATAAGTGCGACACTTAGTACGACATTAGGCAATGTGCAAATTTTACATATAATAACTATTCTCTTCTCTTTGATGTTCCTCCTTTCTTAAAATTCCTTGCACCAAATTGACTATGTAACCTAGAAACCCCATGACCATATGAATCCCACACACTTCCCTTGGAAATCTGTTGTGAATGCATGATCTAATTTCCAATGAAAGGATTCTACAGGGAAGGTTTTGTTGGAGGCTTATTAAAGATGACAAGGAACAAAACCAACATAAAAATTACTAGGAAACATAATGCCTTGACACAAAACTTCCAAAAATTTCTACCACGCATTAAGAGCATTATCCCACCCCTATTTTGGATAAGGATCTTTGATAGAAGATAACTAAGCAACATTAATGGCTTCTGCATGTGGCTAATAGGCTCTCATCGCTTCACTGTGCTACTTACATGCATGATGATAAATGTTATGTGCAGAATGTTGTGGTTTGCAATTATAATGTCATTCTCCTTAAAATGAACCATGTGACAATTCCTTTCTATGCTACTTGTCATATCCATTGATAAATATTAAGGGATGGGAAAGTATTACAAGGTTCCATTCACCAATAGTTCCCCCATTTTTAAGGCTTGATCCGTGATTTTACAAGTGATCAACCTCCTTGTTACACTCATGCAAAACATGATAAAAAATGCATGAATTGAACAAACGTTTCCTATGTATTCTTTGATTTAGGATTAATGTTAAGTGGTGATCGCTTGGCTTAGAGTTTTTGATCATATGACTAATCATTGTTTTGGAATTTCCTATTATAATGAGTGATTGGGTCCCCATTTCATAATCCTAAGCTTCTACCTTGTTATTGGAAGTGATGCCAAGACCCCATGCATAATAAGTTCTAGTTGTCCCTCCGAGTTCGAAGATGATCCCTCCAACATCTACCACCCCACAACCTTGTATTGAAATTTGACTTGCCTTTGTCTTATGTATTCTTATTGGATATATTTTCTATAAATTTGTGTATCTCTTAGACTACTTCTTATAATTATTTTTCTATCGTGACAAAGGAGAAACCCTTAATAATCATTTCTCTTAGACTCTACCAATTCCACGAGTCTCCTCTAGCTTCTTCAATCTTGTACCATTTACATTGCAAGTGTTCCAGAGTGTTGGGAAACATATGTGGCCAAATCCTTTCATCTCGGTACCCATTCCTCTTCCATTCCTTTTCATAGTCCAAAATATGTTTTATTGAGTTGAAGCCAAGCTTAAATTTTTTTATTTGTGTTCTAGTTATTAATTTCTTTTGTACAAATATTTCAATAAAATATGTCAAAGTCGTTGTCCAAGTTTGTAGTTGATGGGTATGGGCACCCCATTAATGAGTAGCATTTCCTATAAAGTTTGCACCAAAATTTTCAATCGACCTTGTTCTCCAATAGTTTTTGATACCTCATTGACATATCAAGTGGGGGATTCATGTTGTTTGAACCTTAGTGGGGGGAATACAGTCAACTTTGAATTTGTGGGTATTAAGTTGAGATACTACATAATTTTTATTTCATAAATAGATGGTGTTGCTCATATAAATTATGTATTGAGGCTATCCCTAGGAATGGATTCAATAGTCAGTCCAATGATTCATTTCTCTCAAATCATAGTTTTGCATTTGCCACTAACATAATTTGGTATCTGAATTTTCCCCGATAGACAAGGGTGAACCCATGTGTAGTTATCCTTTAGAATTTGACTTGACATATTCTTCCCTACCTTGCATCGGTTGATCTCTCTTATCTCATCTTATTAATCCCAAGGTTCCAACCAATGCTTGCCTTCCTTGGGGTCCAAAGCTATAATTATTCTTCCACCATTTCCCTTTAATTTTATTCTATATTTGTCAAGGGATATTGTTGCTTTAATTTTTCTACCCCAAAGTATTTCAACTAATCCTACATATGATTTAGTTCCTTCGACTAGGTTGATAACCTCAAAGTTGACTATGGTTGTTATTCCTATTATGTGTGTTTTTACACCTTTTAGCAACTCAATGGGTTCTACAAATAATTAATCGACCAACTTTAAAAAGTTCCTTGACATCACTAGGTTAGGTTTTCTCATTTTGATCCAAGTCTCCTTTGGTAGTGTTGTCATCCTAATACACACCTACAAACGTGGAGAAGTCTCCAACCCACTTGGTGTGTCTTTGGAGGCACAAACCTGAGTCTAGACCCACTATCACCTCAATCTAGACTCCTTCCGTCTAGGATCACTCCTATGGAATCCAAGGGGGGTAAACCCTATTAAACTATGTGAATATTTATTAAAGTTATAGGAGTTAATTAAGTTATCAATTAGGGAGACCGAACCCAATGAAAAGAAACAATGCAATAATGCAACTCTTTCAATGATAGACAAACCTTTGTTTTACTAAACAACAATTAGACCAGTGCCTAAAGATTATCAAATTCCACTTATTGAAACATGCATAATAAAATATATATTTCTACAAATTAAAATAAAGAATGGAATAACTTACATAATGAATCAAATAATAAATTTGCACTTAAAACAATGAATTCTCAAAGAAATAAAGAATACTTGCAAGAAAGAATAAAGAATGCTTTAGCAATGTAAATATTCACATATAAGTAACTTACCGAAAAGGAAAGAATGAAAATACTTGAAAATAAATTGTTGAAAAGGAAATTGCAAGGAAATGTAAATGTTTTGCAATGTGAGTAGGTTGATTTTAATTAATTTTATGTCTCTCTTGAACTTAGGGGGATTAGATGTGAATTGCATCAATCCTAAGGTATGTGACTACCCCAAGTTCCTTATCCCTCTAACCAAGAGGAAGTGTTGGGTGCTCAACAACTGAACAACAAGGTTCCCCCCTAGCTCCACAAGTTAAATCCAATGTGCTTGGGCGTTGTTGATAGTCAAATATGACCATGTTCAACATGAAGGAATTCGCCTGGTCAGGATCCCAATTAGATCCTTATCCGTTGTAAATGTCAATTCTGACTGGTTTAGATCCAGTTACCTAAAACTATCTAATCTATTAAATTCAAAATATATACACCTTCTAATCAATTGAAGAGTTTTTACCTTTTATTGAATAACAAGTTACATATAAATATATATAGATTTTTTTATTTTTTTTGTAAATAAAAAGGGGTAATTCCTTATTAATGCATTGTCACTGTACAAAGATGATACAAGTCATTGGCATGCCACCTGTTCTGCCAAACTAGTGGAAATCCAAACAGGTGGCCGCCTATTATGCTTTCGGCCAAAAAGGGAAGCCACCACTTGCCCTGCCAATTTGTTGGAAACCAGAGCATGTGGCGGCTAGTAGTGCTGACAGAACTGTCTGAGTAAACTAAACATATTAAAAAACTCTGAAAATTAAAACTAGGCAAGAAATAAACGGAGTACCAGACCAGGTTGACAAGAAAAGAAGCTCCTTCATTGTGCCAATGATGGTCAAAGAACTGTTCCGATTTAAACATTAAAGGGGTTGTGAGAACAATGGAACTTGCCATCCAGAGCACCACTATGAAGGATGCCATCACCGGGCTTGAGCATGTAGGGATGTGTGCAGGTCAGGCACCTATGATTGGATGATGTGTTCAAAAAGGCATCGAACAACATGTCGATGTGGTTGTTGATGAGAGTGTGTCGATGGAGTTGGTCCGCCATATAACCTATGATGTCAAAAATAAGCTCCAACTGCTCCAGGATGAAGAGGTTGGGTGGAGTCTGGTCGCAATCCTCAACTGGGTTCAGTGGTGGAGGCGCAATGGTGGGGAGTTCCTCCTGAATAATGCAAGTGGCACCATACATGGCCGTTGTTGTTCCTGTAACAACAACACCGGTGTTGGGGTGAATGTGGGCATCCGGGACCAAGTAGAGGAGGGACTCTGGTGGAACCTGAATTGGTTCCTTTGGGAATTCCTCCTGAACCATGCAAGTGATGCCATCCACGGTCGTTGTTGTTCCTGTAACAACAACACTAGTGTTGGGGAGAAAGTAGGCATCCGAGACCATGTAGAGGAGGGATTCCAGTGGAACTTGAATTGGTTCCTCCAAGAATTCCTCCTCCACAAAGGCCATTGTAGGTGTATGTGGCTGCGTAATTCGCTGAGTCTGATCGATGGACAGAGCTCTCTCCAAATTGTGCAGGCGTCTCTGCCTTGCTGCATGACTATACCATGCAGGACCTCGCCTGGGATTTACTCTCTCTCTCTCTCTCTCTCTTGCCATGGTGGAGCCTGGGGGGTGAAAAAAAATGTGGATGAGGCAAGAGAGAACTGACTGGACCAAAACCAAATTCCCAAGAAGAGCAAGGAGATAGAGGGTTGAGGCGAAGTGGTGAATGCCATGGCCAAGCTAGATAGTTAATCGAGGGGCGGACATGACCGATTTTCTACCACCTGTACCCAACGTCACCCTCCCACAATTAATCATCGAGGCCTCCATTAAATTGGCGTGGGGGAGCTGTTCTCCCTTCCTCTGCAAAATTTTATGGATGCCCTCTATCCAAGAATGGGCTTTGGGGTGGCGAATGACCATATGTTTATGGCGAATTTCGTGGGAGGTATGGGTGGCCTCCCTTGGGCTACGTGGCACCCCATCTGGGGCAAATACATATAGATTTTAAACTCTATACAAAAGAGAAATTAATCATATTTGACATAAAAGTTACCTCTATGAAACATGATTTTTTTTTTAAATGAAAAGTATGTACAATGAAAGTAAAATAAGTTAACTAAAGCATAATAAAACTAAAAGAAAAATCTAATCATCAGGTCCAAATTTAAATAGTATATGAATCTAAGTAAAACAAACAATGTTCTAAAGATATAGATCTTCAAAACAAATGTTTAATTATATCAACTAAAAACGAATTACTAAACCTGATTAAATAATTAACACAAAATTATAATCTCAACAATAACTCATATACATATTAATCACTGAAATAATGTGTCAAATTGATTTAATTTATTAGCAATAATTAACTAAATCAATATGTTATATCATCAAGACATAATCCAGATAAAACTTTGATTTCAAAAATAAACAACTCAAATATCAATAATAGTACCAAATACTGATTGCTTGTATCAATATTCAAAGTCTTAAATAGATTAAGAATAATGTATCAAAACATAAACTTGTACAGAAGTGTATAAGCCTTGTTCTCTTTCCAAAAAACTAAAAACTCCCCTAAATTGTTTTTCCTTCACTATTTTATATTGAAGGAATTCAAAAATGGAAATTAACTTCCATAACCATAAACAATTATCCATTTAGAATGGGAAAACAACAAATTTGTTTAATTCCCCAAACTAAATTAACTAAGTATATAAAAATAAAAAACTACTAACTATTCAATTTTAGAATTATGTCTGGAAACTAATTTTCTCATTTCCCGCATTTTCGAGGACATTATTTTTTATCCAAAATGGATCAGGAACCACAATGGGTCCAGGAAGGCCTAAAAATATAAGTGCTCAGAATCGCTTCAAAACAGACGTGTGTGTAGGCCTTGTCGTTACAAACCCAACACGAGTTTAACGGGCTCAAACAGACATCATATGCGAAAGATATCGCGTTCTGTTAGTTTTTCCAAACATGAATTTTTTTTGCTGACTGTACAGTCCGTACAGTGATGATGTGGTAGTTGACCATACAGTTTGTACGACCGTACAGTGACGTGTCAGGTTTGTTGACTAGACAGTGATATCGGACAGGTGGGCGAATTGAATGTTGACACATGGCAGTTAGAGGGAAAGTGTTTTATTGCCACGTGGCCCAGTTGTGGGCTACCACGTGGCACCCCTCCATTGGTTGGTTTGTTTGGAAAAATTGTTTGGACTTCACAGAAGTCGAACCCGTGACCTCTGGTTCACGCGAGCGCTTTGGCAGGGCCGGGCTACCAGCCCGCCCACTTTAGTTCTTGTAATATAAGGTTTAAACCTTATATTTAAAGTTACCTTTGTGTTCCGTCGACGGAGAATAGGGTTGAGGCTAGGCCCTGGTCCCCGGCACACTTGCATAGAACCTTACCACGACCTTACCACGGGACCACACTCTTAAAATTTTGGGTGCGGATTTGTGGGGTTAGCGCAGGTCGACTGGGATAGCCTACCGACAAAGGTGCATAACCAGGAGCTAAACGACTAGGGTTCTAACAATTTGATCGCGTGGAGGTATAGGTCGTGGCCACATGACCAGGAGCCTATGTCGGGGGGGCAATACGCTAGCACTAGACTAGGGCCACATGGAGGGTGCGATAATGACTAATAGCCTGAGAATTCGGGGGTTGCACCTAATTTTAGCCTTAAAGTGGGTTTTTAACTATAATATAAGATTTTTATTGATTTTTTAGCCAATTTTTAGAGATCTTGGCCATTATTGGAGGATCTAGAGCTCTTTTTGAGGCCAGATATTGGGGGGAAATTGGGAGTTTGTTTCCAAATTCAAGTCTATATTAACCAGAGGTTATTGGAAGCCTAAGGAGGTTAAGAATAGAAAAATGCTGAAGAATTGAAAAGTCAAAGCCATTTTTATGCAGGGAAGCCATTGAGGAGAGCAACTTTGTAGGCCATTTCTGGGAGCTTCGTTCATCTGTTTTCAGTGCCGTCAATTGTGATGGGTTCTTGAGATGTAGAAGAACACAACCATATCATTTTGTAATCCTTTTGGCAGTTTTATGTTGTACTTTTGAATATTTGAAGAGAAATAAGAAAGCCTCACCCACTTAGACAAAGGCCCGAAGACGTAGGCTATATTGCCGAACTCTGTTAACAAATTTTGTTGTTATGGTTTGCTGATTTTTGAGCTTATTTCCAGATCTGTATATTTCATTATGGATGTCATGTTACATCTTTAATTCTTCCTCTTTCATCAAATTCCTAGATGGTTAATGAACTCATGTTTTTAAAACTCAACCATAGTTTTTAAAAGATCTTTTCGGAACAAGTGGTATCAGAGCTAGTTGACGGTTGGTTTTTGAGTTTCCATGATTACCAAGGAAAGATTGAATATTGGTGAAGGTGATCTTGTTGAAGAGAATCTTGATATTGGATTGAGAAAGATAACTTATCAAAGTGAGAAGATGGCATCGACAGAGGGACTTTCTCACGAGGAGAAAGAGTTTCAAAAGACTTTCTTCACGATGTCGGAGATGGTGAAGGTCCTATATGATGATTACTTGGAACGGAAGAGACCGATTCTAGGTGAATCTTTGAAGGTAAAAAGTGAAGAAGGAGAGGATCCCCCTAAAACTCCTCCTTCACCTCCTTCTTCTCCATCAACTTCTTCTTCTTCTTCAAGTTCAAGTTCCAAATCCACCACAAGAAAACATTCCCATAAATATAAACAGGATATGCCTTTACTTATACTTGATGTGAAATTTGAATTACGCATGTATGATGGTGAAGTCAATGCAGAGAGGCTTGATAACAGGGTCAGACATATGGAAGTTTATTGTAGTGTGCAACAAATCAAGGATGAGGCAACTCAAATCAAATTGGCATCGCTTCGACTTGCAGGCACAACACTCATCTAGTGGCAAAGCAAGTTGCAAAATGACACGCAACAAGTGGGTAATGTATTTCCATCATGGCAAGTTTTTGTTTCTGCACTTAGAAAGCAATTTGATCCTTTGAGTTATAAAGAGAAATCTTCAATTGAATGGCAAGGTCTTAAACTAAGAAAGGGACAAACAGTGCAAGAATACACAGATGAATTTTGTAAGATGGCATTAATGTTAGACATTCCATTACATACCCAAGAAACTCTTATGAAGTATATAGAAGGTTTACCTGCACATATTCGTAACACTATATTTATGTTTGGACCTACTAATCTTGATGAGGTTTATGTTCAAGCAAGATACATTGAGGCAGGGAAAACAAGAGTTGGGGTATCAGGGGAATCATCTTCAAAGAAAGAGGACAAAAGGAGGTGGAATGAAAAAAAAACAAATCCAGTGGCAAGAAGGGAAGAGAAACTCTCTTGCAAGCATTGCAAGAAAGAAGCGCACGATGATGACCATTGTTGGAAATTGCATCCTGAGAAGAGACCGAAGTGGTTCAAAGAGAGGAAAGGGAGGTAAACAATTGCAACAACATCATGAACAACAAACTTAGGATCATATTTGGGGTGATGAATCTAAAATCTCAACGGTTGGTTTGACAAGTAAAATTGGTGATGGATCTTATTCTAGAAGTAAATTGTTTCACATAAGGGTCATATTGAGACATACTAAGGTAGACACATTGATAGATAATGGATCTCAATCTAACTTGATTTCAGAGGAAGTGGTTAAACAATTGGGATTAAACACTCAGATGCATCATAAACCTTACTCACTTAGATGGTTAAGCAACAATCATAAATTTCACATAGAAAAGCAATGCACCTTAAAGTTTGCAATTTCATCTAAGTTTATGGATGAGGTAACATGTGATGTGGTGCCACTCAATGAATGTGGAACAGTCTTAGGCAATCCTTATTTGTATGATTGCAAAGCAATATTCTACAGGGAACATAATCAATATCACTTAATCAAACCAGGAAAAGAATATGTTGTACATGCTCATCATTTAAAGACAAATCAATCTCTTCAAACAATGGAACAATTAATAAAGGCAGCTCATGCAAGCAACACACCTATAATTGTCCCAAATCAAGCAATTGATCTTAAGCAAGAACATGAGATGATTGTAGAATGAAAATTCAATCATACTTTGCTTCAAGATAAGCTAATGTCGTGCAAGTATTACAAACATATTAGCTCATTTGCAGTCATATTTCTGATGGTATCATTACTAATGTTGTCAACATGGATGGTAGTGGCTTCAGTAAGATGTGACAGAGTACAAGTGGCTAACAATATGTTGTCAGTTGTCATGATTGTTTTATAGTTGATCTTGATGAGACAGGTGCACAGGACAGAGTTTAAAGACAATGAACAGGTGGGATGGCCTATCCTTCAATTGATGACTGATTAGTATCCTTTTGGAGGACAAAAAAGTCTTAGTGGGGAGGCGTGATCCAAAATGTATCCAGGAACCAAAATGGGTCCAGGAAGGCCTAAAAATAAAAGTGCCCAGAATCGCTTCAAAATGGACGTGTGTGTAGGCCTTGTTGTTACAAACCCAACACAACTTGAATGGGCTCAAACATACATCGTATACAAAAGATATCATGGTCTGTTCATTTTTCCAAATAAGCAAAATTTTTGTTAGCTGTACAGTCCATACAGTCCTGACGTGGCATTTTGGGCACAGACCTTACCACAAGACCACACTCATAAACATTTGGGCGTGGATTTGTGGGGTTAGGACCAGTTGGTCGGGCTAGCCCGCCAACCAAGGCGTATAACCAAGAGCTAAACGATTGGGGATCTAACAGTTTGATCGCGTGGAGTTATAGGCCGTGGCCACATGGGCCAAGTCACATGACTAGGAGCCTATGTTGGGGGACCAATACGCTAGCACCAGACCAGGGCCACATGGAGGGCGCAAATATGAGCAGGAGCCCGAGAATTCGGGGGTTGCGCCTAATTTTATCCCAAAAGTGAGTTTTTAACTATAATATAAGATTTTTATTGTTTTTTCAACTAGTTTTGAGAGATCTTGGCCATTATTGGAGGATCTAGAGCTCTTTCAGAGGCCGTAACTTGGGGGGAATTTGGGAGTTTGTTGCCAAATTCAAGCCTATATAAACCAGAGGTTATTGGCAACCTAAGGAAGTTCATAACAGGAAAATGTTGAAGAATTGAAAAGTCAAAGAAATTTTTATGCAGTGAAGCCATTGAGGAGAGTAACTTTGCGAGCCATTTCTGGGAGCTTCGTTCATCCATTTTCAGTGTCGTTGGTTGTGATGGGTTCTTGAGATCTAGAAGAACAAAGAGAGATCATTTTCTAATTCTTTTGGTAATTTTATGATTTACTTTTGAAGCTTTGAAGAGAAATAAGAAAGCCTCACCCACTAAGACAAAGGCCCAAATACGTAGGTGATATTGCCGAACTCTGTTAACAACTTTTGTTGTTATGGTTTGTTGATTATTGTGCTTATTTCCATATCTGTATATTTCATTATGGTTTTCATGTTACATCTTTAATTCTTCCTCTTTCATCAAATTCCTAAATGGTTAAAGAACTNGTAAGATGGCATTAATGTTAGACATTCCATTACATACCCAAGAAACTCTTATGAAGTATATAGAAGGTTTACCTGCACATATTCGTAACACTATATTTATGTTTGGACCTACTAATCTTGATGAGGTTTATGTTCAAGCAAGATACATTGAGGCAGGGAAAACAAGAGTTGGGGTATCAGGGGAATCATCTTCAAAGAAAGAGGACAAAAGGAGGTGGAATGAAAAAAAAACAAATCCAGTGGCAAGAAGGGAAGAGAAACTCTCTTGCAAGCATTGCAAGAAAGAAGCGCACGATGATGACCATTGTTGGAAATTGCATCCTGAGAAGAGACCGAAGTGGTTCAAAGAGAGGAAAGGGAGGTAAACAATTGCAACAACATCATGAACAACAAACTTAGGATCATATTTGGGGTGATGAATCTAAAATCTCAACGGTTGGTTTGACAAGTAAAATTGGTGATGGATCTTATTCTAGAAGTAAATTGTTTCACATAAGGGTCATATTGAGACATACTAAGGTAGACACATTGATAGATAATGGATCTCAATCTAACTTGATTTCAGAGGAAGTGGTTAAACAATTGGGATTAAACACTCAGATGCATCATAAACCTTACTCACTTAGATGGTTAAGCAACAATCATAAATTTCACATAGAAAAGCAATGCACCTTAAAGTTTGCAATTTCATCTAAGTTTATGGATGAGGTAACATGTGATGTGGTGCCACTCAATGAATGTGGAACAGTCTTAGGCAATCCTTATTTGTATGATTGCAAAGCAATATTCTACAGGGAACATAATCAATATCACTTAATCAAACCAGGAAAAGAATATGTTGTACATGCTCATCATTTAAAGACAAATCAATCTCTTCAAACAATGGAACAATTAATAAAGGCAGCTCATGCAAGCAACACACCTATAATTGTCCCAAATCAAGCAATTGATCTTAAGCAAGAACATGAGATGATTGTAGAATGAAAATTCAATCATACTTTGCTTCAAGATAAGCTAATGTCGTGCAAGTATTACAAACATATTAGCTCATTTGCAGTCATATTTCTGATGGTATCATTACTAATGTTGTCAACATGGATGGTAGTGGCTTCAGTAAGATGTGACAGAGTACAAGTGGCTAACAATATGTTGTCAGTTGTCATGATTGTTTTATAGTTGATCTTGATGAGACAGGTGCACAGGACAGAGTTTAAAGACAATGAACAGGTGGGATGGCCTATCCTTCAATTGATGACTGATTAGTATCCTTTTGGAGGACAAAAAAGTCTTAGTGGGGAGGCGTGATCCAAAATGTATCCAGGAACCAAAATGGGTCCAGGAAGGCCTAAAAATAAAAGTGCCCAGAATCGCTTCAAAATGGACGTGTGTGTAGGCCTTGTTGTTACAAACCCAACACAACTTGAATGGGCTCAAACATACATCGTATACAAAAGATATCATGGTCTGTTCATTTTTCCAAATAAGCAAAATTTTTGTTAGCTGTACAGTCCATACAGTCCTGACGTGGCATTTTGGGCACAGACCTTACCACAAGACCACACTCATAAACATTTGGGCGTGGATTTGTGGGGTTAGGACCAGTTGGTCGGGCTAGCCCGCCAACCAAGGCGCATAACCAAGAGCTAAACGATTGGGGATCTAACAGTTTGATCGCGTGGAGGTATAGGCCGTGGCCACATGGGCCAAGTCACATGACTAGGAGCCTATGTCGGGGGACCAATACGCTAGCACCAGACCAGGGCCACATGGAGGGCGCGAATATGAGCAGGAGCCCGAGAATTCGGGGGCTGCGCCTAATTTTAGCCCAAAAGTGAGTTTTTAACTATAATATAAGATTTTTATTGTTTTTTCAACTAGTTTTGAGAGATCTTGGCCATTATTGGAGGATCTAGAGCTCTTTCAGAGGCCATAACTTGGGGGGAATTTGGGAGTTTGTTGCCAAATTCAAGCCTATATAAACCAGAGGTTATTGGCAACCTAAGGAAGTTCATAACAGGAAAATGTTGAAGAATTGAAAAGTCAAATAAATTTTTATGCAGTGAAGCCATTGAGGAGAGTAACTTTGCGAGCCATTTCTGGGAGCTTCGTTCATCCATTTTCAGTGTCGTTGGTTGTGATGGGTTCTTGAGATCTATAAGAACAAAGAGAGATCATTTTCTAATTCTTTTGGTAATTTTATGATTTACTTTTGAAGCTTTGAAGAGAAATAAGAGAGCCTCACCCACTAAGACAAAGGCCCAGATACGTAGGCGATATTGCCGAACTCTGTTAACAACTTTTGCTGTTATGGTTTGTTGATTATTGTGCTTATTTCCATATCTGTATATTTCATTATGGTTTTCATGTTACATCTTTAATTCTTCCTCTTTCATCAAATTCCTAAATGGTTAAAGAACTCATGTTTTTAAAACTCAACCATAGTCTTTAAAAGATATTTTTGGATCACACCAATAACCAAACCATTTTAACACTAAGTTTTACTGGGAATGGTCTTGAAATCAGAATTAACGAAAATATTAACTCCTGTTGAGTTAATGTTATCTGCTTCTTTCTTTTTATCTTCTTTGAACCCTGAAACTTGTCTTCTTTGGCTATTGATCAAAGCTCTATTTTTTTATCTAAGGAGTTGATTTTCTAATTCCAAATCAATTATATTAGCCTGTAACACTGGAACCAATGAATAATGTTTGTCCTTCCAAAAGGAAACCTCCAAATTGGGACCGATTTCATTTCTTTCCTTTTCCTTTTCTTTAGCAAGATTTTCAATTGGTTCATGTGAAGAAACGTGATGTGGGGAAGAGACTTCCTGATTTGTAACCAAATCTTCATCCTCAACTTGGATAGGAGAACTAGGTTTCGAGGTTTTCCTAGACTTATTTATGAACATTCTTGAAATTTTTCTTCCTTGCCTCTTGTTCATAAAATCTACAAGATTAATGGGATCATCATTTTTTGTGGTAATAGGTGGTCACATTCAGATGCAAGCGAGGAGACTACAATTTTCTTGGAATCTTCCGAAGAATCTTGAGGTGCTTCATTGAAAACACACGATTCTGGACTAAGGTTAAACTTGACAGTTTGACTGCGAGTAACCCTCGCGGTGTTTTGTTGAGGAGAATAAACATGAGGGTAAGGCATAATGAAATCTTCTACAGGATCCAAGGTTTCCTCCTGAGAAAAGTGAGACTGTGAACCCGCTTCAGAATTAATCTAAAAGTGATTTCTTTTCACAAACTTTTCCCAAGAATCACCATTCTTTTCTAACTGAAATTCAATCAGAATTTTCACTAAACTGTGATGAAATACATTTTTTTTTTGAACTGAGACTCTTTCTCTGGTAGAAATGTGCCATTTTAGATATGATTTTAAGCAAGAACGTAGACATGTTCAATTCATAATCCATGAAGACCATTAAAAGTCGAAAGTGATAAGTAAAGAAAAGGATATATATTCCCTCACATGTGATAAACCCCTTAATAACTATTAACATAAAATTCCATTTTTCTTTATTTGAGGATATGGACATACCTTTATATTTGTATTTTCATTCGGTAGAAACCATAATTTCAAACCAAGGAATCTCCTTCACCCTTTTGGTTTTAGACCAACATTCTCCTTTTAATGGCAATTTAGTAACTCTAACTATTATTTCTTCATCTAGTTGTAATTCTATATACCTAATTTTGGCGTGTTCACCATTGAAAGTTCAAGGAAAAGATTTGGTGACCTGCATGTTATGACCATTAAACATGCTCCTAAAATTTAACGAACCAATCGTCTCAAAAGTTGGAAAATAATCTTCTTGAGCTTCAATAAGCTCGAGAATGACTTCCACTATGGAAATCATTCCCATATTGAATGTAGTTTACCATGCTACATATTGGAAAACCCTCATGAATGAAAAATAATAGACTCTAGCTTGCAAATGAATGAAAACAGAGTTTCAATTCTTGAAACAAAACCTTATTTCAAGGAAGCACCATAGGTAATAACTCATGAATATGGAGATGCAGTTCAAAGCTACATGTGGGCGTGAATCAATGCACTTCGGGAAAGGAGGACTG
>JZKD02S1804458.1:0-10224 GCA_000966675.3 Picea glauca | reverse complement strand
GAAATCATAAGGAATATATGAAATAAAAACAATTTGAAATCCAAAATTTAAATCAAAACCTTTGAGAAACATTCAATAAAGAAAATATCATTAACGTTTGAATGGAAAACTCAAAGAAGTTAGGAGTATGTCCAAAATTGTCAAAAATGAAAACATTATTTAAATAAAATAAAATTTCAATTTTCAAAAATGAAGAAAGAAGGGTCCCAAATTTTCTTTATAATACAGAATTTGGGAGGTTGTTGTCTTCTAAAACAAATGGCGACACACTGCTGAAACCAACTATCTCTGGATATAAGACAAAAAAATATATCAGATCATAAGAAATAAGAGAATTTACGAACTCTAGACAAATTATATTTATGACTAATTTGTAAAAGATAAGAAAATAAAATAGTACTATTACTCTTTAACTCTATATCATTGGAGGGGATAAGGAGTATTCATTAATCTTATGATTGAGAAAAGAAACTTCTAATTTGAATAATATGTAAAGCCTCTTTACTATGTCATAATTGAAAAGTTTAACTCAGTTTACCCGATATTGCTACGCTACCTGCAGGCCTGTTCAGTACCTCGACGAAGTTACCTTAATATCATATACGCCTTTACCCGCTGCCAACAGGCATGTTAAGTACCTCGGTGGGTTAGCATATATTTCCCACATCCTCATTTTTCTTATTAAATTTTTCACCTTCGTCTTTAATTTATGATTTATTGATTGCATTTGAGCAATGACGAGAAAAGAAGAGGGGTGATATAAAGAGTTATTTATTTATTTATGAATCATGAAATGAGAACTAAACTGTTCATCTTATGATGTGCTATTTCCCAATCAATTAATTTATTTTAAGGGACATAATACTACCCCAAAGAGACTTTGCTGAAGAGTATTTTCCTTGTTTTAATTCTTTATAAAGATAAGCTAGACATAAAATTTATCCTTTGATTTTTCTTAAACAATTTTTCTTATTTCAAACATTCTAAATTATCTTCTCTCTCTAATAAAAATAATTTCAAAGACAACTGATTAACATATGTATCCAATTGTTATATCAAATCAACAACCAAAAAGATAATAAAAAACAAAATGAAAGAAAGAAAATGGAAAGATTCGAAAATATAAATACAAAAATATTAACAACTATTTTACAAGGATTGAAGTATCTTTTAGGAAAAATATTTTTTGAGGATTAACCCATTTAGAGGAAAATCTTCTTCTATGCCTTCAAGAGTTTGCAAAATAAAAGTAGATGGACCAATTTTTTGAGCAACCTGAAAAGGACCTAACCACAACTTTTGAAACTTCGAATGTTTACCTTTTCCTTCATGGGCTTTGTCCCATTTCAAAACTAGGTCACCAATCTCAAAATATTTGTTACCGACAACTCTATTATCAAACCACTTTTTAATGATCATCTGATGGTTAAAAAAAGTATTCTTAGCTTTATCCCTCACTTATTCTAGTTTGAAAATCTGTTTTTTACGATACTAAATACTAGAGCAAGGTTGTTCATCAATCGACTGTACTAAATCTAATGATGGTATATAAATATTTGATCTTTGTGTAACTTCCATGGCTCTACTTTGTACTGTGTGCTGCTCTTGTGATCTCTTCATTCACTTGACCACATTGAGTAGCTTCATCTGCACCTGCATAGTGGATTCATGTTGCTGTGCCTCCTAGAGTTGTGCTTCCAGTTTCCTCAGCTCTGGATCTTCTGGGAGGCATTCATAGGTTTGTGCACTTCGATCACTCAACTACTTATATTTCAAGGTGAGGGTCCAGATCCTTCCAACTGCGCTCTTGGCGGCTTCCTCCCTCTGATCGCGCACTTCTTGTGGAGTGCTCAACACTGCTTGGATCTCTAACTCCGTTATCCTTGCTTGAAGCTACTGAATGGCCTCAATGAGCTTCCCCACTTGCATCTTGACTGACTCTGGTTCCTCCTGTGTCAAGCCCGACACAGAGTGAAGTGATTTAGTTACTGCTTCTTTGACTCACATAGTATTCTCTGCGAACATCTGGTCTTTTTCTTTATGTATCTTTGCTTTGTCCTTCTCAAACATCGCCTGAATTTCATTTTTCTCCTTCTTGTAGGTGGTTACGCAAGACTACACAACTCATAGTTTCTCCACGACCTCCTCCTTTTCTTGCTTCAAGGCTTCTGTAGATTTTCCTTTTCTTATTTTACTCGCTAAAGCCGAGCCTCTATTGCATCTACTAGTATTCATAATTAGGTGGGCTCATCCCCCAATTCTGCAATCTTTGATGAAGAAGGTGTAGTAGGTACTGCGCGACTCGAATGGATGGCTTGTTGTATCTCCTTCAGCTCCTTCTCGATTCTTTCATATAGTGTCTCCTACTTTGCTCCATATTGCTATAAGATATCCTCTGAAGAATCCTCCATGACTGCGATGATTAGATCGACATCGTCCTCTGTGAGCGTGGCCTTCATCTTGAGATTATTGGTGCACGTCTTCTTTCTTGTTGAGGGTTTCTGTGGAGAAACCTTCCTCTTCTTCGATGCGTCGGCCTCGGTAGGGGGATCCTTTGGCGGTGTAACTTTTCATTTTCTTTTCTTTTCTCCTTATTCCCCTCCTTCTTGATTTACTTGGTCTCCTCCTCCTCTTACAAGCCCACTTTCCTCCGAGGCGCTGTCCTTCTCATCAGTTTATATGTTCTACACTTCCTCCTTTTTATTCTTTTTCTTCACGCTAGTCTGTCCATCATGCTTGACCCGGGTGACCAAGGGGCTTCCAATGATGTCAGAGTCGGATATTTCTGCATCATCAACCGATACAAGGAACTATGTCGACCATTCTTTGGTGATCTCCTCCATATCTTCGTCAGTGATCTTATAATGGGATTGCAACTCCTTGCTCTCATCCCTGTGCACAATGATATAGATAAAGTGTCGATCTGCATGGAACTTCACTAGTGGCCTATACTAGTGCAATGTGTTCGGTGTTATGCATGGAAATGCCTCAATAACATGCTTCAGTTGCTGGTAGTAGGCATGGAACACAACATTCGACTGCCACTGCTTCGACATATCATTTGTATACCACAAGGTGGAGAACCTCATGGCCAACGACTTTGATGGCTTAACTTCTGGAAATGTCGCTCCTTTCGGCATCTTCCAAGTGACAAATACGATCAATTCAAGTAACCAACTAAAATGGAATTCATACCCTGATCCTACGCTTCACAACAGTATTTCTCGAGCTCGTTGATGAGGTAACTCGCCCAGTTCATTTGCATACCCTCCATGCACTTCCCAGCGAGGTCCACTACGAACCCCGTAACCTATGTCAGATGGTTATTTCTGACGAGCTTGTCAGCTATAAGTTGGCAAGCGAGGCACACTTCACCATCCTAGATAGAGGATACCTTGTAGCCTCACTTTTCCTTTTCTACATCACCATAATCCTCCTTTATGCATTGTGTCAGGGAGTGATTTGAAGTCTTTCCTGGGTAAAACTGTTGAGGGTCCAGTCCCTACATGCTCAGCCCTGTAATCAAGTGGATCAGCGTTGGATCCACAATAACGCACCTGTCAAGCCATAGGTATCCTCCATGGTAGCATGACAAGAGGAGTTTAACATAAGTGTTAACCTCCTGATGTCGGTCGAAGTGAGGGATCTTCATTACATTTAATTTCGTTGACTGCGCGAGCTCATTAATCCACGACTAAAAGACTATGTGTGACTTCTTCCCAGTTGTCTTCATCAAATACCTATGGGGCGCAAGCATGGCATAGTTATTTTTGTTGTCGAGATTAAAGTCGTTGTTCTTCAGAGATGGGATCTGTCCCAACTGGGGTCCAACTATGCGTATCCCCTTTGGGATGTATGCAGTGATCAATGTATACTCAAAGTCACGTGGGATGTTGTTGCAGTTAACTGCGCCTACCAAAGGTGGTATATAATCTAGCAAGACCGACGAGATCTGCTTCACGTTAGTTAGATTGTTGCGGTGCTTGCTTCGCTTCTCAATCGTGGTTCGGCTAGAATGACATCCAGTCGAAGGGGATGCTTGCAGTCCCCCAGTCAATGACGTCTGTATTCCTACAGACATAACTATATCATCCATGAGCTCCATGAGAATCTCCTCCACAGGCTTATCTAACGTGCTAAGTTCATCTGACATTCACACTTATAAACAAATAGATCGGATAGGCGAACATATAAGAGAGGTAATCAAACGGATGGTGAGGTATAGAAATCACAACATGATATAATAACGGGTGGAAAAAAGTGGTCCCGGCACAGCGTCCGACAGGTTAAATAAGCAAGTGTCGTAACAAATTCCTCCAACAGGCAGGAATGCATCCATCAATGCGAATCCATACGTTATGGCGAGGTCTTAATGGTCCATTTTCTCATAACTAGGTTTTCTAGTCGTTCTAGGGCATCATTCTAACGATGGGGTGCCTCCAACGGTCATATAGCTTCGTCATGGCGAAGTCCCATTCTGCGTGGTTCTGTTGTTCCGGCGAGGTTCAGGGCCTGCAAGCCTGCTTCCTGCGAAGTCTTTTCTGGAACTTCCTGTAGTTTTTCTAACTTGGATTTCTTCTTACTGAGCTTTCTTGCCTTCTTTCTTGTGATCTGGGTTTCTAGATTCCTTTTTCTATTCTTATTCTTATCTTCTCTTATCATGGTAGCTTCGGACTGCTGACGTTCTTTCAAAGGGTTCAAAGGTAATATATTTTCTCTTATTAACTCTAGGGCAGGTATTCTTCTTTCTTGCATGGATAGGTCCTTCAAACCTTTTTGCGTTCTTTCAACCTCGACAACTAATTCTCTTGCCCCCCATTGCTTCAACTTGTCCTCTTGTTCTTCTATTAGTCGCTTTATTTTTCTGGTTATGAAGTACCTTAGTTCTTGCTTTTTCTGTTCTGTAGCTTCCTCCTATGCTTTCCTTCTGATCCGATCCTTCTCAATCCAAGTCTTTCCTAAAAAAATTGGAAAAGGGGTGTTGTTCTCAACAAATTTAATGACTTCAAATTCTTCTTCATTCGATGTTTCATGAACAATCATAGGTATATTAGTAAATCTTCCACATAGGGTTATCATTTTTCCTTTAAACAAGCCTATCCTTCCCAATGAAGGCATCATAGCAGGATTTCACAAAATTTCCCAAGTGCTTTCTAGCATAATGTTCACGTGTGTTTCTTCATCCAATACACAGTCTATGTTGAAGTCTTCTATTCTTGTAACTATGCGTTGTTTTTCTTTCAGGATCTCTGGTAAACTGATGTCTCTATGATCATCCATTACTTCTTTTAATTGTATTATCATAGTCTCTGACTCTTTCTCTTTATGATTCTTTAACATATCCTTAGTCTCTTGACCTTATTTATAGTTTTCTTGTCTCATGTTCATATTTTCAAATTTATCAATCATTCTTGGACAATCCTCAACCTCATGACCAATAGCTTTACAACAAAGACAAATAGGACCTATACCAGGGAATTCCTTAGCAAGATGTCCCAATCTTTTGAAATTATAACACAATTTCAATCCTCTCTTTCTTTTAAATGATCCCCAACCTCTCCTGTACTGCGCACTCGGATCGCAGTGCTGGACCTGCAATTTCAGAAAATTATTTCTAGGTTCCTGCATCCACTTATTAGTCCAAAAATTATTTCTATGCATAGGAATAACATATCTTTCTCTATTTCTATAAGATTTATTTAGATCAACTCTTTCTTCTAACTGTTCCCTAGCTTTCAGACTAGGATAAAATCTATCGAACATACCTAGATTCATACTTTCGAAGCAAAAATTTCCACTTATCTTACCCTTACCAAAGCACAAAGCTTTAATATCTTACCTCTTTTCTTCATATCAGGTTTCTTTGTTAGCACAGAGCTTCAAAAGTCAATTAGAATACTACGCACCACAACAACAGATCTATGCACAGAGCTTTCTCTTTTCTTCAATTCCCAACAATCACAGTTTCAGGTCCCGACAACAGATCCATTTGCTGGCACAAGGGCAGACCCAGGGTTCAACACTTCAACATCGCACCAACAAAACCCTAACTACCTGCCCTTTCGATAACACCTGTGAAGCAGATGAAGTCTCACCCGAGGTAGAGGCAGGGGGGTTGCAGGACTCAGGTGTCTACAACCAAGCTGGGACACAGATCTGTTATTATAAGATCTAGAAGAGCACTTAGAAAACAATATGCATTAGTTCATGAGTCTCATTCACATCATAGATTAAACCCTTATTACAGATCAACGCAGTAAGAATAAAGATCAAGCACTTTCAATCACTTAGCACATAGAATTAGCTCATATCTAGCATTCATTTATCTCTAATACCATTAATCACTAAGCAACATCATCAGATGCATTCATCATACATTATAACAACAACACTAAGTAGATAAACAACATAGTTGACATCGCACAAAGCACATCAAGACACATAATATACGTGGTTCATCCCAGTGTGGGGCTACGTGCACCAACTTATTCTTCCTCTTTATTAGTATTCAGTATTCTTACATTTATATTCTCTTGTGCACAAATCCATAGAGCCAAACTCCATAGAGGATAGGAGATCCGCGTGTTGCACACCAGATCCTCCTTCCCAAAATCGGTTCAAGGCACAGAGCCAACTCCCTAGTATCACATAGCCTTACTTTACACAATTTGTTGCACAAAGCAACTTACAACTTCTTGCACTGAGCCAATATTAACACTTACAACATATTATGCACATAGTCAACTAGTCAACCTGCCAGGCTTCTTACATCGCTTAGCTACTTATTTATACATTTACAAAAAGGCCTAATCATGGGTAAACCCATGGGTCGACATCCCATAACCCATTACATAAACCCTAGTAAACCCTTTGCTAGGTCCACAAGCCCACAAAATAAGTGATATCCTACGATGTCATCTACGCCTGTGCGCTCCATCTTCGACCAGCCTGTCGAAGTCCCAAAAGTGGTCAAACACGACCAATGTTTCCTCAAAACTTGGTCGAGGGCCAACATGAATTAAGATAAATTTCACCAATAATATCGAGTCCCCATTGTTCAAATGAGTGTTCAATAATGATTGGATATAGAGGTAATGCTGATTTCTTTTCTCGTCCAACTAAAGTTTGACATCTTTTACATTTTCAAACATATTCATGAGAATCTTTAAATAACGTTGGCCAATAATAACCTGTGCATAAAATTTTGTGTGTAGTTGTATCACCTCCAAAATGACCACTTGTAGGTCCGTCATGCAAGTCAAATAAAACTTTATCAACTTCTTGTTTTTCTAAACATCTAAGTAACATTAAATCATATTTCTTTTTAAAAAGAATGTTATTAATAAACTAATATTGTGTGGATTTTATTCTTAAAGAACATTTGTTTTTGAATTCCAAATGAGAAGGTATAGTTCCATGATTAAGATAATAAACTAAATATGAATATTGTGAATTATGAATATTCGAAGTGACACATACCTGTTGTATATCTTCAATAATCTTTACCTTATCCGCATTTTCAGATGTAGTATCAATAGTTTCAATTAATAACTTTCATAAACCTTGACTTCGAATGATTTTTGCAGGTTTTATCTCTAAATGATATTCTTGTAATGTTGTTACCTAATTTGCTCTCTTATCCCCTAAGTATTCCCGAATGAGAAAACTTCTAACCGAGGGATGTGGAACTATTACCTTGGTATGAGGTTTGATAAGGAAAGGTATGAAATGTTTAATGGATTTGAAAACTGCATAAGCTTGCTTTTCAACATCAGTATAATTTAATTATGCTCCTAGCAATGTTGAACTTTCGAAAGCAATAGGTACTTCTATGTTTTGATCATTTTTTTGTGATAACATAGATGTGTAAGATTTTTCAAAAGAAAAAGTATAAAGAATGAATTCCTGATCATAGTTAGGAGAGAGTAAAGAAGGTGCTTGAATGATGGCTTGCTTTATAGAATTGAAAACATCTTTTTCAAATGTATTCCATTTAAATAACGTGTGTTTTCTTATCATACGTTGTAAGGGTAAGACTGTTTCTGTGAAATCTGGGATAAAACGCTTCACAAAATTGATTTGTCCAAGGAAATATTGCATAGATTTTTTACTATGAGGCAAAGGAATTTCAGAAATACTTTTAACTCTCAAAGGATCAATTGAAATTCATTCTTTGGAAACTATAAATCCCAAAAGTTTACCTTCTTGAAGAGCGAAAAATGATTTCTTAGAATTTAAATAAATTCCATACGTTTGACATCGTTTGAAAAGTTGTTTAAGATGAGAAATATGATCTAAACGATTCTTAGAATAAATTGTAATATTGTCTAGATAAACAACAATGGATTTATTGATTAAACCACGAAAAACAATATCCATAGCTCGTTGGAAAGTTGTGTCTACATTAATTAAACCAAAAGACATTTTTTTGATAAGCATAAGTTCCCCATTTAACTCTGAAAGTAGTTTTGATTCTATCGTTAAGATAAACTAATACTTAATTATAGTCGGAAAATCCGTCTAAACATGATATCATTTTAGAACCTGACACTGATTAAAGAATTTTCTCCATAGGAGGTAATGGAAACTTATCTTTTTCGAAAGCTCTGTTTAGGTTTCTGAAATCTATACAAATTCAGATGTCTTCGTTCTTTTTCCTTACGGGCACAAGATTTGATACCCACTTGAAATGTCGTACTAGAAAAATGATCTTTGCTTTAAGCAATTTGTTAAGTTCATTTTTAATCTGGGTTTCAAGATTATGATGAATTTTCCTTAACTTTTGTTGAACTGGTTTTTCCTCTGAAAGCATATGAATGGTGTGTTGAATTACATATGTATCAAATTTTTTCATGTCATCATATGACTATGCAAAAACATCCGTGTATTGCTTAATAATATTTATGAAAGTTGTTCTTTCAAAAGAAGAACAACCTAATCCAAGATTAACATTTTAAGGAATTTGATCTGTTCCTAGATTAACAAGTTCTACACTCATAGTAGAACTGTGTGTTTTACAATTTGTGAGTTTTTTAAATCTGTCTTTTAAATCATAAAGATCTTCTAACTTTACAACAGATTTAGGAAAAATATTTTCAGATTTAATTTTTTCCTCCGGAGAAGATTTGTTCAACTCAAGATCATGTGATTCTTCGTCAATGATATCACTTTCATATGTTCCTTCTAAAGATAGAAAATTAATTATATCAGTATCGTCATTAAAGACTCGCCAATTCGTTATGTTATCAGGAACATAAGGTTGGAAAATTGCTTCAACAAAGAATCTATCTGGAGAAAAATCTTCATGGGGAATAAGTCTAGAAGTTATGTTTTCCAATAGATTTGCACAAGCATTTATCATTCTAGATATAGAAACACTATTAAATGCAAAAAAATTGCTACTGAATCTTGAGCCAATTGCTGATAATGTTTCAAATGACTAGAAATACAATGAATTTGATTTTTTACATGTTTAACAATGATTTGTGAATCACCGAAGACCAAGATGTCCTGCACATTCATGTTGATTTCCTTCTTTAGACCTTGAATTAATGCCTCATATTCCATGATATTATTAGTACAATGGAATTCGTGTCTGCATGTTAACATAGTTTTTACGCCATCAAGACTTATTAAAATGCAACCAGCACCAACACCATCATTAGATTTAGATCCATCAAAATAAGGTTTACAAAATGGATAATTTACAGAATTATCTACAAAATCAATACAACGAGAAAAATCTGTCTAAGAGGAATTTTCAATTTCTAAACAATGATCTGTAGGTTTGAAAGGGGAAACATGTGCATTAAAATTTCCAAAATAAGAATCAATAGAATAATTACCAACAATGCTATTAGAAAAAACTACAGGTTCATTTTCTCGATCTAAATATGTCACATTATGTTTCATATGTTTTTCTTTGTTGAAATGAATCTGATTCGGTTCCCATTATATGGAAGCCAAAGATGAGACCAATCGGTTGAGAAATATCCATGAAGTTTTTCAAATCAATCTCGACTTAAAACTAATCCATAAGCATATGGTATATCAACAACGGTAATATCTATTATTTGAAAAACTTTAGAATTAGATGATAATTTGATTAATTGTAACGACCCTAATTAAATAAATACTTAAAGACTATAAAGTAAAATTAATTAAAGAAAATAATTGTGATTAATTAAGTAATACTTTAACTACAGATCACATTTAATGACCTGA
>JZKD02S1804447.1:11529-34326 GCA_000966675.3 Picea glauca | reverse complement strand
AGCTCATTGTTGTTAACTCTTCACATGTTGTATTTCCCTTAGGCAATTTCATGCTTTCCTAGTTAGTGTTTCAATGCTTTCTTAGATTAGTTTGATTTCAGCAACATAGATTAGAATAGATTAGTTCTACTTCAGTCCTGCATATACAGTGCGTGTGCTTCGTCAGTCTACGTACCCCGGGTTGACAATTAAATGGTTGGGCAAGTACTATAACGACATATATTTTGCCTAACAGTTAGTAGGTAGCTTTGAATTCTCAGATTATACAGTTTTAGGAGTGGAGGGAAAATAGATATAGACACCCTCATTGTATTATTGTATGATAGTGAAGAGCATTACCAAGAGAAGAGAATACAGAGCTGGAATAGAGAAACTGTGTTTGAAAAACACCCAGGTACAAAGATTTGAGTTAATAGAAGAAGTCTTAATTCAGATTCATGGCGTTGTATATGTTTCTTGTATGTGTATGTTGAATGGTATGTTCATGGTTTTACTCTTTCTGTTATACATTTTCTTTCTATGCTGTGTATGAATGATTTCAGGATTATGTTAGAAGTCTGAGAGAGAAAGATTTAGGAAATGAGTTTCAATTGTTTCTCTGTCTGAGCGAGAGTTCCTGCAAGGAGTGCAGTTGAATTGTCTGCAAGGGGTGCGTTGACAAAGGGTTCGGAGGTTTGTCTCTGAAAACTCAGATAGGATAGATTTTCTCTCATTTCCTCAAAGGTGTAGTTAGGCACAGGAGTCATGCAAAGTGTGCGCAGGCCGAGTGAAGATTTAGGGGTTTGTAACCTGAATGACTTGTTGAGAGACAGCTATTGTAGGGAGTGTGCAGAGTTAAAGGGAGTTCAACACTTGAAAGTGTTTGAAGGTTTTCCACAAGGAGTACCAGCAGGAGTTTTTTCTGAAAGACTTGAAGTCGTGGAAAACCTAAGAAGGGTTCAAACCTTAGAAGTCATCGAAGTGAAGAAAGAGGCTAAGTGCCTTGAAGAATTGAAAGGAGGTGCAACAACGTCATGCTGCAGGAGGACAAGTTCCATGCAGAGAAATATTTTGTTTTAAATTTCACATAATTTCTTAAGGGGAAGAGACAGACAGACAAAATTCTCCATAGAGAATTCGTGAAGTCCTGCCATCCATCTGATCTGACAGAGAAGCAAGGGGGTTACAACCGTTTCCAAAGTTTCAATCTCAGGAGATCGTGAGCTGTCGAACCTCACTTAGATACCCATCAGTCGTGGGATCTGACAGGAGTTACACAAGGGTTAAACCCTCGCAAGCAGAGTGAAAGTCCCGAAAGGAGTCGAGACATCGGGATTTCGAAATTCGGGATATCGAAAGTCTCGAGGACAGGAGATCGGGTCACTTCATAGTGAAAACCCTGAATTTGATCTGAGCCATCCATTCATTAGGAAACTTGGTGGAGATCAAGAACCCATCAGTATTTTGTCTACCAAGTTTTCGAGTTGACAGATAAATTGTGACATCGTGGAATCGCAAGTCACAAAATACTGAATTGAATTAGGACCATCCATCTCTTGAGACATGTGGTGGTGATCAAGAGTCCATTGGCATTTCGCATGTCAGTATTTTGGGGATCAAGAGGACAAGATGCAGAGCATTTCGACATTTTAGTTTTAGAAATCACAAAATGATTGAGGACCATCCATCCGAGGAGGATGCATGGCGGAAATCCTAGAGTTCAGGGAAAATCCCGATAGGAAATTTCATCGGCTTATCGGGGTTCGGCATTTTGGAGTTTCTGTTGACATGAGGTTTTTGGCATCAAGAGTCTCGAACTCCCGATACGTGAAATCGTGCTGACCGTTGGATCGAATGGAGAATCACAGTCGTCGATTTCTTTTGGTGACTGAACATCAGAGTTTCGGTAATGTGGGAATCGGGATTTTGGAGGTCGAGGGGATGAGTTGCATGACATTGTGACTCCCAAAATCGCGATAAGGAGAAAGGCGAGATAGAGAGAGAAAAGGCCAAGTGTCAGAATTTTGGTTTCAGGGTTCTGAGAAGACAAGACACTCGGCCACAGGACTCGCGAAAACGTGAAGTCCGATCTTCCGAAGTATAAGGGGAAATTTCTCAAGGTTGTTTGTGGGTGAAGATTTCCCAAAAGGGAAATAGAAGGGCCAGTCGATCACTTTGGGCCAGAGGAGAGGAAAAGATCATGCGCGGATCCTGATCTACGGATCTAGGAGAAGGGGTCTGCGTCACATTACAATGCAAGAAGATGAACATAAAGAGTAGCTCCAGTCATATTATAAGTTTATAGAAGAAGACCTTGAAGAAATGACTAAGGAATGGTCCGCTGACCTCCTTATCCCCGCCAACCCAGCAAAGATATCTAATCTTGACAACCCATAAGACATTGATAAAGAACAGAATCCACCTGGAACTAGAAGACAAAAGAATACTGAGGAGGTCCAAAACTTAAGCAACACCTCAGGGAAGACTCCTTCAATGTGACCTGACCGAGGGGGTGATGACAAAGTAGAAGATGAAAATAATCACAACGAAGTAACACCACCCAAAGACAAGGTTGATCCCCTGAAGAAGAGGAAGGTTTCTTCCCCGAAATCTTCTTCCTGGAAGATACCGAAACCCTCCATGACCAAGATGTAGACTATCCTCACCTATGATGATTTTGACTTCCTCATAGCAGCCCTGAACAATGCTTCACTGGAAATAGCAGAGAAATAAGAAGCCAAGTAGGAAGAAATGTATGACAAAATTGAAGTTGAACTCTGAGGGGTACATCAGGCCCTTCAATCCATTCATGCAGTCTCCACTGCGCCCCTACCATTGGGAGAACTAGAGTCGGGAGATGAGCCAGCCCAACTCCACCAACTAGATGATATAGTCGAAGCTCACCTTCGATGGGCGTAGGAAGAAACAGAGCAAGCCACCCAAGCCTTGAAGGAAGTGCAAGGCATACTTGTAGAACAATGTAGTGTTGTAGAACAGGAAAAGATTTCTCTCCAAGCGAAGTTCGACGAAGAAAAAACACAGATGAAACAAGGAAAAGAACAGTTGCTCGCAGAGAAACTTAAAGTGAAAGAAGTGGTCAGCAGAGCACTTTTCTCTGTGACATTCGTAGAAATAAATATAGAGGATCGAGTCACGCAACAAGTAGAGAAGCTCACATAAGCTATCCAGAAGCTACAACAACTCATAGAAGACTTAGAGCTCCGCGTAGTGCCCGAGACTCCACAGGATGTATGGGATCAAAGAGAAGAAACTGCTCGAAGCGCAGTTGAGAGAATCAAAGCCCTTTCTATGGAATGTAAGAAAATTACTGATCACGGTGCCCAGACCTACAAGCAAATCACTGAGAATCCATAAATGAAGGCACTAGAGTCGCAACTCCAAGAGGCGAAGTATCAAGTGAAATGATACAAGCATAGTTGAAGCCCCTCTCAGCTGTGGAAAGAATGAAGCACTCCCAAGAGAAATGCACTACCTAGAAGTAGATCCACACTATCCAGAGCAGATTTATGGAAGTAACTCAGAGGCTCCAACCTGTACAAGATAAGTCCTACCAATTGTTCATAAAGTTCGAAGGCCGAGGAGAAGAACTTGAGCAGGTTGTCACTGCAGCTGAACAATGCCTAGTGGGACCTGTGAATGAGGTAGTCATCCAAGAGTTCGCTGAACAGTAGGCCATAGCACAAAAACATGTCAAAGTAGCTCGAGCCAAGCTTGAGGCTTTCGAAGAAGAACTACCAAGATCAGAGTGACTTGGGACGAGTCACAGGTGAGTGTTGGGGGCCTGTTGGCCCTTGACCGAGTTTTGGGAGATCCTTGGTCAAGTTTGACCTATTTTCATACTTCAGCAACCTATCGAAGGAGGAGCGCAAGACAAAGCAGAGATTGCGGGATCCTGGCGCCTTTTTGGGTCCTTTTTGGGATTTGGGATTATGTAACGGGTATGGGATGTCAGCCCATGGGTTTACCCATGCTTAGGTCTAGTTTGTATGTATAAATAGATGTTAAAGCAATGTAGTGGGTATGAATTGATAAGTGCTAGATCTATGTAATTGAAGGATTGTAAGTTCTATGTGCATACTATGTGAGACTTGTAGAGCTACGTGCAAGTAATTGTATGAAGGTTTGGTGCTTTACCCTAACTCGAAGAAGGAGGATCTGGTGGAGTGCGCGCAGATCTCTTGTCTTCTCTGTAGTAGGATTTTGATGTTATGTGCCTATAAGAATCTTGACATAGATAATAAAGAAGAAGAGTTGGTGGATGTAGCCCCAGGGTGGGGGTGAACCACGTACATGATGTGTTTCTATGGTTTGTGCAATGTGTTGGTGTGCTTTTGTCATTACTTGCTTAGTGATTTGATATAGATAGATAGATCTGATGATGCTTTGTGCTTAATGAGGTATATGGATGTTATATCTAACTTATATATAGATGCTTAATACTAGAATATGTTAGGATCTGATCAGTTTGTCATGCTAAGTGTTGTTAGATGCTAGATCTGGTTGAATATTGTGATGCTCTGTAATTAGGGTTTAACTGCACTATAACTAAGAACTAGATATTGATAAATGTTAACTGTTGAGTGCTCTGTTAAGTGTTATAATCATAGATCTATGTCCTAGCTAAGGTTGCAGACACATGAGTCCTACAACCACCCCTGCCTCTACCTTGGGTGAGACTTCATCTACTTTGCAGGTGTTGCTGAAAGGGCTGGTAGTTAGGGTTTTGTTGGTGTGTTGTTGTAGCGTTGACCCCTAGGTCTACCCCTGTGCCAACAAGGGTAATTGGGCTTACAAGTTTTTTGGGTGATATTGGCATCATCAACACTCCCAACACGATTATCAGTAACTGGTGGTTTCCCAACATGTATGGTAGTGGTTTGAAGTTTAGACCCTTGCTTATTTTTCTTCTTGTTACTATTCCTTTTATTCTTCTTCTTATCCATCGAGTTACTATTTTTATATCTTTCACTCAGCAAAGAAGATGAAATGGAAGAAGAACTTACAAGTGAAGAAGGCAAAGATGATATTACTGGTGAAGAAGGCGAAGGATCAACATGAGGTTGATTCTCTTGGGGGGAAGTTCTTACAACCTAAGCACTAACTTCATTCGGGGTTACCTAAGGGGAAAAAAACCATACCGATAATCCAATTGTGAGACCTGGAAGGCTCAAAGTAGCAATGTGAGGAGGACCAATGTTTCCGTAAGAAGGAAAAACAAAAGGTTAACCTGGAGCAGGGGTTCCTTCATTGGTCATTCCAGGAACTGACGCCATAAAAATAAAGATCCAAACTAGAGCTTCTAGGGAAAAAAAACAACACATGCTAAAAATCTAGTAAGCAAGCAAGGAAACAAAACCTTCTCACAATGGACGCACTAGTTGGTGATGAAATCCAACATCGCGGGAACAATGTTAGAAGGGGCTAAGATAGATCGGGTGGAAACGTTACGTTGACTACCTTCTTAATGGACTTATACCTTGGTGCAAGCTCCCACACATAATCATGGGTATACCCTCCAAGGAGCCCGAGTGAGTTTGGCCAACGTTGATTCCAAGTACCATGAAGACCTACCCCTCCACAGTGACCTCGTGTAAATAACCTAGAGAGATAGGCCACTAAGGTTACCAATTACTACAGTAATTCCTAGGGAAATAGTCGACAGTATGATCCACGTGCAAAGGCAGGGTATCTAGCCCGAAATCAACTTAAAAGGATTCCACTCATCATTGTGGGTATACCTTCAAGGGACCCCCATAATATGCGAAATATCTACACCAAGACCAACAAAGTAAGGTGAGTAACTCTGCCAGTCTCATTGTGACCTCAAGTTTGACCCTTGTGTGAGAAGGGCTTCCCAGGACAAAATGTAGCAAGTGGATTTCATATCTCCCTAACGCAAGATTCTATGTTTGTTTTAATCTTTGGAAAGTTATCTTTCACACCTATCCCAAAGCCCTACAACTAATGTAATGTAGGTTTTCTACCAGAAAATATAAAAATGTCTAATCAATTTTTATAAGCGCTTTATTTTAAGGCTATTGTTACTTAAAAGGAAAATGGTGTGGACAATATTGTGTTTTGATCGACTCGAAAGTTATGCAAAGAGATGAAGATGAAATCTTTTCATTTCGATGAAAGCTATGCTACGAGAAGGAGAAAACATTTATCATTCCCATATGCACAATGTCCCAAAATTTTAAAACTCATCAATATCAATATCTTCAAGAAATGAGACAAATAGATTGTACACCAATACATGATTCATGCCCCCCGGGGCCACGAGGGGGAAACATTTTCAGAATTCAAGACCAAAAAATGACAAAAATCATGCAATTTCGCTACTTCAAATGCAAGGATGCCCCCAATCTTTTAACACGAATTATTCAATAAAAGAAAAATAAGTTCTTTCACAAAACAATTATAAAGAAAAACAAATTCTTTGTAACTGAAAGACACTCAAAGCAAGAGACCAAATATTTCAAAAGAAAACAAATCAAAGATGGCTAAAAGAAGTTTCAAAGTTGTCAAGCAGACTGTAAACAGATCATAATCAAACCCAAAAATTCACCCCAAAACCATATACAAGGTCTGGGTAAGGAAAAAACCATCAAAAATCAAAATTTCACAATTTCTGCAGGCTGTAGACTAACACAATGCAGAAATCCTTGATTTTCGCAGTCCGGAGAACCAATACAGTGCGGAAACGCCACACTGTGTCAAAAAGGTAGGGTGCAGAAATATTATATCACCGCACTGTCCCTCAAAGCAGGTGCAGAAATCAAATAAAAAATGAAAAAAAATAAAAAGTATGAAGGTTTTTCCATTGTGGTTTGATAGTCAGAGAGTCAAGATGGATCTCCTAGTGACTCAAAAAATTGAATCCAATCAAACAAAGAAAGAAATCAAGGAAAACTAGGAAAACAATCCTCTCCCTAGTGGAGTCACCAATTTTGTTACCAAGCTAATTGTTAAATGCAAACACAAATCAATCCCCCTAACTTCACTACGAAACTAAAACAAAACAAGATAGGACATGGCGCTTTCCCTAAGCTCTAATCATTGAATTTACTATCAAACAAGAGATGAAGGACATACCTTTGAATATCACTTCCTTATATATTTGTTGTCCTCGCTCTGCTCCGGTGCTCTTGTGATATTGGATCTGCAATGCTAGAAACCAACCAAAGTGAAAGAAACAATATTATACTCAATGAAAGCTTATACATGTGATCAAGGAGTCATGTAATAAAATGAGAATGATTTTATGAGAAAGAAACATGCCACTGTATTATATAATGGGGAAGAATAATACAACTAGATGCCTTGATGTTGTCAGGTTCCTTCCAACATTTCCTTTCTTCCCACACACATCTAATTCATGGATTTTGAGACTGTATATCTGATAGTTTCTCACAATCTATATTGACAAAGCAAAGCTCAAAGCCAACATACAAGCTCCAAAAAATCCAAGCTACAAAACTCATTAACAAGCCAATCTAACTTTCTCCATGAGAGCTCCTCTCCTTTTATAAGTTGAAGAGGATTAGGTGAGTAGGTTAGGATGATCCCAATAAATCATGAAAGCAAGTAAGATCCAAACCATTTAGAGGCCACCTCACCATAGAATCTTCTCCTTCTAGAAGCATCAAGAAGACACTTGTTTTTCCCACCTATAGGAATTTCCGCACCCTAGCTATAGTGAAACCTGTGGAAACTCTACAACCTAGCTTTAGTACAGCCCATGGAAATCAGGCATTTCCACACCCTGTGTATAGAGAAGCCTATGGAAATCCTATTTAATAGGGTTTTTATAAAGGAAAATACAACTTCTTCTCTCAGTAAAAGTTATTCTCCCTTCTTTCTTCAGAAATTCAGGCCATTGACCCCTCTGAAGGCAACACATGGGTTTACATCATTAACGGTCATAGGGATGACAAAACTAATGTGTAACAAGGGGTCCAACAGTATTACTTCGCCCATTATCTCAGGGCAACAACCAAGGAGGATAGACCATGACCTTAGTTGTACTACCCGACTACCAAGGTACTAGAGAGTATCTTACCAAGTGTTGTTCTCGGTGGCACTATAACAGTCAGGTGACCGATCAGTTTATCTATGGAGGGAATCAGGATATGTAGGTTGATCTGCATGCAGGTGTTTTTTGATGCGCTACCACTCGAATGGGTACCATCAGGGGTTACAAGCCTGGCCAACAGATGTGCACTTAAGTACCACTTATATTTCCTACGTGTATGAATTCTCAACTGCGGGTTTATGCATGTAACGACATATCTGTGTAGCTTAAAGACACCAAAATACATCTCTACCCTGAACACAAGTTAACCCACAATTTTTTTGTCGAGGAAGGTGCTCTGATACCACTTGTAATATTCCATATATAAAAAGTATGCATAACATAAATAAATATCTAGTAATGGTAGATGAACAACAATATAACTAGAACAACATCACAATAATACCAAAATGATACCAGAATAACACCAGAAAGAGCAATTTAATTACTGAGAGCAATGGTCACTTGCCTCTTCGAGGGGGAAACCTACAGCAGAGCAGAGCTCTATTACAATAATATCCACGAAACAAGTTCTCATACCCTCAACTCCTATTTATACTAAATATGTCTATCAAAGGAACTATCTAGATGAAGATCCTTATAGAAGCATAAGCTTCTATTAGGTCTTCTTACATTGGACTTATTCTTCCTTATTGTTAGGCCTTAATATTGACCTTTATTACATGGAAATATATTATTCTACCAACATGAGGGGTTAGGTCCCTAACACGATCATGATACCATGAAAAATCATTCTTCCATACAAATTTTAATAATGAACTGGGATCCTCTTGTAGTTGTTGAATGATCTTGCATACCTCTTGATCTTGCTTCCATTCTATCCTTTCTTTTTCCACCCAATCATAATGCAGAATAGAAATAGCACATAGTGAACCGTCTATTTCTTCTTAGTTCCATGAAAGGGCATTTGCCACAATATTATGTTTTCCTTTTTTGTAGATAATTTCAAATTCATAACCTACCGTCTTTGTAACCCATTTTTGTTTCTCTTTTGAAGATAATCGTTGCTAGAAGAATTACTTCAAACTATCATGATCTATTTCTACTTTGAAGACTATTCCTATTAGGTAAGGGTGTCATTTCTTATTTGCATGTAGCATGGATAACATTTATTTCTTATAAATGGGTTTGGTTAAGTTTTTTTCTTTAAGTTGGTTGCTTTCAAAGGAAAGAGACCTTCCTTCTTTCATTAAAATTGCACCAATGCCATGGCTGGAGGCATCAAACTCCACAATAAATGTTTTTGTGAAGTTAGGTGTGACCAGGACAAGAGTTGTACATAGCCTCCTTAAGTTTTTCAAAAGATTTGGATGCTACTTGAGTCCGAGAAAATGCTTCCTTCTTTAATAATGTTGTTAGAGGTGTTTCTATTTGACCATAGTTCTTGAAAAACTTGTGGTAATATCTTGTCAATCCTAAGAATAATCTAAGTTTCTTCAAGGCTTTGGGAATTGGCCATTCCCTCATCACTTTAATTTTGTTTATGGTCCACTTTTACACCTTCATGAGAGACAATATGATCCAAATATTACATTTATTGAACCTGAAAGGAACACTTGGAAGGCTCAAAGAATGCAATAAAAATTTGTATAACTCAAATTCCAATTCAATTTAGAAATGAGTACTTGTTTTGGCTCAGTCAAAACAACAACAATAATATACAACTCTTGAGATGTGATGTATAATTGATGAAATAATATTTTTATAATARTTTTTAAAGCAGACAAAAACAATATGCTTTACAATAACTTTAATATTCTTTAATATATTTATATCCAGAATGTCCCATTGTATGGCTCTCTATGGGCATCAACCTCCATCCATCAGGTCACCCTTGATAGGGAAACATAAATTTCAAGCGGTGAAGCATCACATGTAAGGACGTTTCAAAACTTCTTATAGAGTGTATATCTAGAAACTTAAGTTCAAGGTTCTCCAAGTATCAAAGGAAAACTTGGCTATAGCACAAAATACAACAAAACAACAAGCAGATGAACATCACAGTGCAATGCGCTTGGAAGAGGGGGATTAGGTTATTTTGAGGCTACAAAGATAGAAACGAACATCATTCATATAGAAGCATCCACAATTGATTAAAATTGAGTGAAATGCTTGTTTGAATGAGAGGAGAAAGTTAAGCCCTAACCATAACCCTCATTCATTAGTATTATATTAATCATAATTTTGTTAGTTTATTATCAATGTTTTATAGTTTTGTATCTTATCTTGTACATTTGATATATTGTTGTAGATTTGTATCTTATCTTGTACATTTGATATATTGTTGTAGCTTTGTATCTTATCTTGTACATTTGATATATTGTTGTATCTTTGTATCTTATCTTGTACATTTGATATATTGTTGTAGGAGGTTTCCCCTTTAAACAAACTTGTACATCAATAATGCTATGAAAAAGAAAGAAATGCATCCACAGAATGGTCAAACCCCCAACATGAAGACATACCTTCCTTACATCTAAGAGGTCACATATAAGATTGCAAAAATCTTGAAAAGAAAGGAAAGCACAACTTCCTTCAAACCCAGGCAAAGAATGGAGTGTCTAAAAGACCCTACTGACCATCGTCAAGGAAAAGGCATTTACAAGATCTCTTGTTCTTATGGAAAATGATACATTGGAGAGACTGGACTATCAATATCTCTTGTTCTTGTGGAAAATGCTACATTGGAGAGATTGGACTATCGTTTCAAGTAGGGATCAAGGAACATGAAGAGACATTAAGAATGAGTGTATTTGCACCTCCACCTTGGTAGAACATTTTTTTTAACATTTTATTATTGTGGTGGCCCTTTACCATAATCCTTCATGCCAATATCATTATTTGATTGTCATTATTATTTTTTTCTTTGTAGTACTTGTTATCACTCCAAGAAAATCATTGGGGTTGTAAGCAAAAGATGCTTGGTAACTTCAAGTCAAAATGTTTTTAGGTATATTTGGGACAATGGGATAACTCAAAATCTAATGAGAGTGACCACTTATCATGCATTCGAATAAGACAATGCTTTTAGAAATCAATAATCTAACAGCATAGTTGAACATGGGATGGAGAAAACTAGTCTAGATAACCAAATACATTAACATGCAGGGTCATACAAGACAGCAAGAAGACCTTTAATTCAAGTTCATGAGCTTAATAAGAAGATGACAGTTCTTAGAAGCTGAGCTAAAATGAAATAAAGTGCAGAATAATGAAATATGAAAGAATCTAATATTGAAAACAAAAGAGGACTGTGATTCTATTATCAATAATAAAAGTCTAGTACAATAGCTAGAAAATGTCTCCCAGATTGAACCCCTGTTTCTTAGAAAAAATAGGCATTTATAGCCTTTTACAATCGTTTTTTTTAGATCCTGAAAACTTGGATCTGTATCTAAATATAGAAAATAAAACTAACTAAATAGAATTGATAAGCAAAGACTAGTTCCTAGAACTCTAACTATCTTCTATGTTGATCTTGACATCTGTACTTCATCGCTTTAGGACTCTGTTGTGTCGTGGAAGGGTAAAGGCACCTGTATTCTGTAGCTGGACTCTGTTAATAACCATAACCGAAAATTTAGTTGACCAATTTAGCATTTGGTCTCGAAATCTCCACGAATCTCTGATGCTGAGTGTTTCTTGATTAGGTGGTTAATCCTTCGATGCTCTCAAACCCTTTTTAAATACTTCGAAATTGCCTCCTTCCAGCTTAGCTTTCCAAAAAAAAAATTATGTACTTTCACCAGCTAATTCACCTTACGATCTACTGGTTAGCTAGTGAAAGTTCTGCTTTTCACTAGCTAACTGGTTGTGCATTTACCTTTTGCACTGGTGAAAGTTCTGTCTTTGTCCAAAAAGGAACCTTTCATCTCCAGAAATGTTGTTTTACCAAAAACTTAGTGTGCCTTTGATTTATCTCCCTACATATTCATAGCACCCTGGGCCAGTACCTGTAGATCTGGATGTGACTTACTCTTCTGCTTCAATTTCTTAATTTTCCTATTAAGGCGTTTTGCTAACCACCACAAACTATTATAGTATTTGGTGGTTTTCTTCTTTCTCTTTTTGTCTTTAAGACTCTCATGAGCCAACTTCTGAAATGATGCATTTGTCTCTGCAAAATTTTCAGATAGGGATTTGTATCTTGCCTTGATTACTCTTTCCAAAACCTCCTATTGTGTAATCACCTTTTTCAGTTGCTTAATTTTTTGTGATTTCTTTGACTTTTTGCTCTTTGATGTTTCACCTTCATCAATAGGAGTAAAAGTCTCACAGTCTTGTGCAATTTCCATGGAGTGTTCAGGGCTTTTAATGGATGGACTTTCATCTTCCTGCTCTGGCTCTGTTTCTGAGTCTGTGTATGGTAAATTGAGAATGTTTGTCTTTTTTACTATAGGCTACTCTGAATTGGTTTCAAAATCTAATTTTTTCTTTGCTCTTTTAGACTTTATGTTAAAAATCCTGTCCTTTGGTGGTCCTGGAAGAGCTCTCCTCCTCCTTGAGCTTCTTTGAGGAGTTAACTGCCTTTTCCCATTTTTCTTCTGCTCATTCATGGGTTGAGTTTGAGTCTCAAAGCCTTCCCAAAAAAGAAAATGTTTCCAAGTCCTTCCTCTTTGTTTGAGTTCTTCTAGAATTATCAGTTTGATCAAGCCAAAATGACAAAGGGTGTTTTTTATGCTTAGAGGTTCATCTCTAATCTTTTTACATACTTTGGTTAGGCGTTTGTGGAGGAAAAAAGGTAAATTCAGGAGGGTCTTCCCTGTGAAATGATCTAAAAGTTTGAAATGATATAGAATTAGCTTGTCATACCTACCTTATGAGGTGATATAGAGTTGAATGCCTTTAAACAGGTCTTGCCATTCATCTTCTATATGGGAAACTAGCATGCTTTTCTTCCAGGTGATATCTCTGAATTCTGCCTTAAAGTATACCCTAAAATTCAAATTCTTGGTTGATGTTGTCTTAAAGCATCTTTGGCCTGATCTGGGTAAGTTGGTTGTTGTGGAAATGGTGGCTTCATTGACTATTTCCATCATATGATTTAGCAAATGCTTCAGTTGTTATTTGGTGGAAACCATTTTGTAACCTTTCAACATAACTCATGCAGCCTACGTCTGAGAAACATTTTTGCACATCTGGATGCGACTGTAAGAATGACAAGCTATCCAATTATTTCCTCATCAATAAACCCCTTCGTTTCCTTTCCATCTGTGACTCGAACCTCGGACAATTGGCAGATAATGTCATGGTAATTTCCTGATTGAGCCAAGGTTTGGCGCTGGTGAAAAATCTCGGTGTTTCCAATTCAAATATGGAACCATACCATATTACCTGTGAACAGTGCATGTTCAAAATATGAAGTGTTGATTTGATGTCATCGAGTGAGTGGTACTTCTCCTTTACTTGTGGTGATGAATGTGAAATTGTTATCTCCAATGCTCTCATTGGTGGAGCATGCAATCACGATCATGATCCACCATAATATCTGATCAAATGTGCACAACAGTGTCATCATCATCATTTTTTTTTACCAATGCCTCATAATAATTATGTGACATGTGTCGAGCGTGTCTTCTTTTCAATTTCTGAAATCATGGAAGAAAAACATGTGTTTTGTGCTTTCACCAGCTAGCCTGTCTGCGGGAGAGTACTTCTTAGCTGTTGAAACCCGCTGCTTTCACTAGCTAACATCAACCTTGCAACATGCGTTAGCTGTTGAAAAGATTTTCATGAAATTTTATAAAAACAACCTTTATGGATCAACTTATTTCTAAGGCATGAATTTAAAACCTAAGTTTTGACACAAGAAGAATCTAAAAACAAATAGAGAATCCTACAGATGACCATGCTATCACCTTCAAAATGAAACCAAGTGACTGATTCATTTTGGGAGCTAACATTTGGCTCCAACTGGGATGGATACCTCTCTGTGAGGTCAGCAAGAACCTAGTTCGACTCAGTAGCCTCTATTACAATTTGAAAATTTGAAAAATGGTTTTGCTCAGTACCATTAGGCATGGAGTTATTCAAGCAATAATATCAAAAACAAAACTGAAAAGAATATGTACAAGTAAAACAGGGCTTTAAGAAAACCCTTTATGAAAAATAGGTCTTTAAAAAACACCCGTTGAAAGGGCCACCAACCACTTCTTCGCCTACAAGATTTTGGAGAACAAAGGTATTGTTCTACTGAACTGTTGTTATGACAACAGGACCTACCCAGAGAGCATCAAATTTGTCATGTTTCCCTTTTTCTTTCCATGTTGCATCCCATTTTAAAACCAGTTCCCCTGTTTTGAAAATATTTGCTTTGACTTTCTTGTCGAAAATCTACTTCATCTTTTCTTGGTGTAATTCTGTCTTTTCCAGAAGTTGCTCTCTATCTTGCTGCAACTCTACAAGATTATGGATGCTTCGAGTTAAATCACTTGGTTTAGAGTCAGTTTCTTGAAAAAACTTTGCAACTGGCAGTGCAAGTTGAACAGGAAATATGGCTTTAGTACCATATACCAACTTGAAGGGGGATGTACCAATTGACATTTTATTTGTAACCCTGTCAGCCCACAAAGAAAATTTTATCTTGGAATCCCAGCCTCTGGTATTTTGTTCAAGCAACTTCTTTATAATTCTGACTAAACTCTTATTCGATGACTCAGCTAAGCCATTTCCTTGTGGATAGTAAGCAGTGGAATGTACTAGCTGAACTCCCAGCTCTCCACATAACTTCACCAAGTGTTTATATTTAAATGCATCAGCGTTATCAGTGACTATTCTCTTAGGGAAACCAAATCTGGTGAATATGTTTTCTTGCAGAAAATTAATGATGACAGTGTGATTGGCGTTCCTTGTAGGAATGTCCTCAATCCATTTTGTAAAATAATCGATGGAAATAAGGATCCATCTGTGCTAACTACTAGAAGGTGGGTGAATCTCACCTATGAAGTCTAGACCCCATTGCTGGAAGGGACCTGTGACGACAATAGGTCTAAGGGGGAGGGATTTTAGTTGTTGTTTGCTTGCAAACCTTTGGCACTTGTCACATGTTCTCACAAATTCACACACATTTGAAAATAAAGATGGCCTGTAATAACTAGCTCTTAATATTTTATGTGCGGTAGTCTTCCAATAGTGATGTCCTCCACATTCACTATTATGGAATTCAGTCATGATCCTAGCTTCTTCCTCTTGGTTTATGCACCTCAATATTAGCCCTATTGGATTTTTCTAGAACAATAAGTTGCCATTGATGCCGAAAATCATGGCTTTGAGCTTCAATGCCCTCCCTTGTGTTCTTGTCAAATCTGAAGGGACTAATAAAGTTTGCAGAAAATGATTGATATGGCTGTACCATTTACAGTTGGCTAGGTGAGATGAGACCTTCATTTCTTCACTTCCTTTATCCTTTGAAGACTAAACATTATCTGCATTTACACTTACCAAATTTATCTCAAGCAGTTTACAATTTTCTTTTGCAAGAAGTTTGGCAAGACCTTGACCTTTCACAAGTTTTTCCAGTTTGATCTCAACATCAAATTCAATTAACTTCGCTATCCACTTACTCCTTTTCCATCTATGTCAGTTTGTATAAGCACATCTTTAACTAAACTGGAAGGCACATAAGCTATTACCTTGGCTTGAAGGATGTAAACTCTGAAGGCTTTTAATGACTCGATGAGCGCATATGCTTGTTTCTCCAATAATTCATACTTCACCTCAGCATCCCTCAAGACTTTACTGAAGAAGGCAACTGGATGCTCCTGATCATCAACATTTCTCTGTAATAGTACTGCTGCAATTGTGTCTTTTGAAGAAAATGAAAATATATAAAACTCCTTATCAAAGTCAGGGTTGATTAAAAAAGGGGTTGTCGCAATGGCTTCTTTGATAGAATTGAAGGAGTGTTTAGCTTCTTCAGTCCATCTTACTTTTGAGTTCTTTCTTAACATAGAAGTGATATGCTTTGTTAGTTCTGCAAAGTTGGCTATAAACCTCCTGAAAAGGTTTATAGTTCCGAGGAAAGAATGAATGTCCTTTTTTGATCTAGGAAGAGACAAATTTTTAATAGCTTCTACTCTTTTTGGGTCGATCCTCACCCCATTAGCTGAAACAATATGTCCAAGTAATTTCCCTTCCTTGAGTGAAAAATTAGATTTTATAGGATTAAGAGAAATGTCATACCTTCGACATTTTAGGAATGTCTTTCTCAAGTGCTGCAAATGATGTTCATGGCTGCTCAAAAAAACAATAATGTCATCAAGATATATCAAGATGAATTTGTATTTCTCCCCAACAAAAGAAATGTCCATTGCCCTTTGGAATGTCACTCCTACATTCATCAATTTGAAAGGCATCTTTTCATACATAAACATACCCCATGGAGTGGTAAAGGTCATCTTTTCTCTATCATCCAGATGGACAGTGATTTAGTTGTATCCAGAAAACCCATCAATAAAAGACATCACCTTTGATCTTGATACCTTCTATAAAATATGTTCCATCTTGGGCAATGGGTAGTTGTCCCTCCTAGAGCACTTATTCAAATTTTTGAAATCCACACAGAGTTTGATCTCTCCATTCTTCTTTCTGACTGGTACAATATTTGCAATCCATTCTGAGTATCTGAGAGGTATGATAATGTGGGCATCCAATAGCTTCTTGATTTCCCTTTCCATTGTAGGCAGCAACATAGGATTGAAAGATCTAAGTTTCTTCCTAAATGGGTTTGTATCTTTGTTCAGGGGGATCTTGTGTTGAATTACCTCAGTATCGAAAGTCTTCAAGTCATCATATTGCCAAGCAAAGATGCCAGGAAACTCCTTTAACAGTTCACCATAATCAGCCTTTTGTTTTTCAGTCAAATGTGAAGCTAAGTTGACATATTTAGGATCTTGTTCACTGTCTACATTATACTGCAAAACTTCTAAATCTTTTTCCACCTTTTCCAATTTGATAGCCACATCATTATTATCAAAAAGTTTTTCTAAAGGGACCAAAATTTTAGGGATTCTATTGGTGGATAGTTCTACTATTTCATGTGCTGCAATTTTGCTTCTGAACTTTGGCTTCTCATCTTCATCGTCATGTTCATTCTCCTAATCAATTTTCAAATCTGTGAACTCATCTATCACTGCAATAAATCTAGTGAGTTCAGCATCATCCTCGAAAACCTTCTAGAATTTTACATTATCAGGGAGTCATGGTCTATACTTTACTTGTATTTCGTAATTCAATTTAGGAGGTAAAGAAGGAATAAAAGCACAGGCTGACACAGCTAATGAATCAGGCAATTCATTCATTGCTCTGGGTATGAATGGAATCTTGAAATCTGTAAAAGTATGGATCGCTCTCAAAACTTCATCTCTATAGGCTTACATCCTGACATGTTTCGCTTGAAAGGACTTGTTTACCTACTGAATAATTAAATCTGTGTCTCTGAATACCTCTAATCTTTGAATCTTCATCTCTTTGGCTACATTTAATCCCAAGAGCAGTGCCTTATGCTCTGCAATGTTGTTAGTCACTTTAAAATCAAGCTTAAAGGACAAATGAGAAGTTTTCTTTGAAGGAGAAATTAACACCACTCTTGCTCCTGTTGATTCTTTGGTACAAGAACCATCAAAGAACATGGTCCAAATATCGTCTTCAGCTACTTATGTAGACTAAACTACGGGCTTCCTGCGAAACAATGAATCTGGTAATGAATCATCAATTTGTAAAATGCAAGATCCCATATCTGTGTCAACTAAATAAATAGGATGATTGACTGGATTTTGTTCATCACTGATTATATATGCAAGATGTGATTCCCTATATAACCTTCTATTTACTCCTCCAAAAATAGGGATAGTAGCATAGGAGAGATCCATTTGAAGAGTGCCACCTAGCCTCTTCATCCATGATCTTGATAACAAGCATCCAAATTTAGGTGGGATGTCTGCCACTACTATATCCATAACCATAGTTTTCATGGATGCTTGGGTTAAAGTTACAGCCAAGTCTTTGATCATTCCGAGACATTTGAATTTCCGAGAGTCAAAAGAGAAAAGATCGTGGTAAGACTTAGTAATCTCTAACCCAAGCTCATCCATGACCACCTTTGGCATTAAGTTGTGAGAAGCGCCGTAGTCCAACAAACAATTATGTAGTGTTTTGTCATGAATGTTTAGAGAGATGTAAAAAGGTGGAAAACTTTCATCTCTATCTTCTATCATTTGGCCCAGAGTAATGGTTGGCTTTTCATCATATATATTGAGAATATCAGCAAAAGGGGATATGGATTTGGGATCCATATTTTTGAGGATATCTTTCTTGAATGTTTCATTCTTAATTAACTCAACCAAAGGGATGGGAATTTTAATTTTCTGTATTTCAGCCTCAAAATTAAAATAATAGGAGATTTTATCAGAGACCTTTACCTCATTTAAAGGAGATTTCTGAATGCTTTGTTGGTCAGCAGGGTTCTGAATTTTCTAAATTTGTTGTTTGATAGGGACAACAGTCTTCTTGGGAGGAACTGGTGCATTTGATTTTGAAGGATTTGTTTGTTGATTCTCTAATGTTTGATCTTTTTGCTTAACAGGGGCTGTGCACTTTTTGGGAGAAGTTGGTGCATTCTGTTGAGCAGTATCAGACTTAGATCTGAGATTATATCTGTTCTTTTCTTCAGTTGAAAAAATGCCATCATCAACAGAATTTTCCTTTGTCTGTTCAATCATCAATGCCTCTTCATAGTCATGTTGTGTCAGATAAGATTTCCCTGTCTCCTCTCCAACACAGTGAATATTATCTTCTCCATCTTCTTCATAATCACATTCATCTTCATCCATCACGAAATTCTGAAGAGGATCCTTTATCCTCTGATCCTCAGTAGGATTCCTTTCTCTCTGCAAAATCTGCGTTGGCTGATTATTTCTTCTGAAGTTGTTGGGATTTTGATTTGGTTTTCTATTTGCATAATCATAAGTGCCCATTCCCTTGAAATGATGCTTATTTTAAATTTTGAGCTTAGATATCTCAGAGGTTAGAGGCTCTAACATCTTAGCCATTTTATCTAACTTTGGGTCAGCACTTGATGAAGAAGAAGCTTCATTTCTCAGCCTTCTCCTATCAGAGTTTCCCTTTAGCTTTTGAGTAGCCAAAATATTTGATTCCACCTCAAGGGAAGCATCTTGCATCTGAGATAGTGTTGGTGACCTCCTTTCTCTCAACAATAAATAGAACTCTGAGTCAAAAGAATCGGAATATGTGATTTTGGTAGAGGCATCTGAAGGTTTTATCTCTACTGGTATGTTACTGTACATCCAGTTAAACCTTTTAGTGAAATCAGAGACTGACTCACCATTTTGTTTCCTTAGATTTCCAAATTCAGTGATATAGTATAGAAAATCTCTTCTATCACCCCAGTGTTTCAAGAAGGTATCATCCAATTTCTCAATGCCAGCTATTGAGCCAACAGGGAGTTCTTTGAACCACTTCCTAGCATGGCCATCTAAACTTTGGACAAAAACTCATGTCCAAACATATTCCTCTTCAATATTAAGGTTTTTAGCATAACTGTAGAAGGCCTCAATATGTTCTTCAGCAGTCACATTGCCCTCACCTATGAATTTGGGCATATACTTCTGATAGTCTCCTATTGGCATAGATGATACTGGGTTTCGCAATATAAGTGGCACATACCTAGCAGCTAGGATTTGTTGCATCTTGGTCAAAGGAGGTGGTGTAGCCATGTCACATACACACTACGAAAATCAAAATTTTTCATTGATTTCTCAGTGATTAGAATCCCCGAGGTCCTACGGGGCTTAGCACAGGCTAGCTCTTTCCTTTATCCACCTCCATGTAGTTTTAGTTCACGACTATGGGCCGAATCAACACGAAGTCTTTTTGCACTTCCCGACTCAGTGCTACCAGAACGTCGAGTCTCTCGACTCTGCAAACCCTGAATCTTGAAATAGCGAAACGCTGAACCTCAATGGGGCTAGTGTGGGGAAAGTTCCTCTATTGCGGTCTTATCTACGTGACCCTATACTATGTCCACGTGCTTAAGCTAGCCAAGATCTTATCGGCTTTTTGCGATTCTGGGAATCGTGATACATGGCTTCTACCTTCCCCCATTCAAATCCCCGAAACTTCCGGGGTCTCCAAAGTCCCCCCCCCCCAAAGGGAGATCAATGGCCGTAAGCCTCCCTTGATCCAACGATATGGATCTTTTCAGGGTTTTGGTACTCGGGAGCTCGAAATGAAACGACTCCAAGACTCTTCATCATTCAAATCTCCGAATTTTGATATGGGAATTCATGTAAGAGATCGACGGCTCTTAAGAGTGTGGACCCAATGGCTCACAGGATTTCGGGAATTTCCCCTGAACTCTGACTGCTCACCACGCATATCCCTTGATGGACGGTCTAGGTTCCTTCGGGACTTCTCCTCTCCACTACCATGCATATCATAATTTTGGGTATCGGGATTTCGCGATTTGCGAAGGCAAGGTCTCTTGCCTTCTTAGTTTTCTGGATGCCGAAACGTCGAAACGTCGACCGACAGCCACGTGTCCCTTCGATGGATGGCGACGACCTTCAACCAATATCAATGGTCATGACCTTTTTGGGATGATCAATGGTCATGATAAAATCCCGGCTTTCCTCAATCTCGTTCACATCTTACGCCATTTTGGGGTTTCGGTGATCAGGATTTCACGACTCACGAAGACAAGGGTTCTTCTCCTTTCATTTTCCTGTGTGCCAAAACACCGAAGCACTTACCAGCAGCCACGTATACTCCCTCAAATGGATGGTCCTTGTTGTTTCATGATTTCGCGACTCGCGACCCCTAAGGACACAAATCCTTTGTCAACTCGAATCCCCGGTATCCGAAATACCGATGGACTCTCGATCTCCACCACGTGTCCTTCATGGATGGACGGTCTAGATCTATATCAGGACTTTCACCATGGAGTGTCCCGATCTCTTATCATCAGGACTCCCAAAATCCCGAATCCCCGATACCGACTCCTCTCTCAGGACTTTTGCCCTTGTTCATGAGGGCTAAACCCTCATGCATCTCCTAACAGATCCAACAACTATAGGGTTTTCTAGCTAAGAAATGATGGCTCATATCTATCCCACGTCATGCACTCTCCCACTAATATTTGGACGTGGAAAAACCAATGGTCCAGATACTCCCACAGACCTTGGGGATCTACGGTCCCAATTTCCTCGCTATTCACGAAGATAGAGGAAAAGGGGCAAGGCACGTAACACCCTTCTTTCTCTCGTCAATCTAACGGTTGTGAATCACCATAGATCTTCCGACGGGATCTCGTCCATCGATCGATACTTATCCCTACACTCCTACTTCAGGATTTTAAGAGGGTCATTCCTCCTCGTACAGGGTTGCTAAGACTTGCGCATTCAAGTCCTTTTTCCAGGTTCTTGGTAAGCCTTTCCAAGGAGGGTATCTCTGTGAAGAGATCTATTCTAGGGAATTCCTGGAGACAGATAAGGGGAAACAAATTCCTGAGAATGAACTAGAAATCTGACTTGGTTCAACTTACGCATAATTAAATTCATTTATCAACATAAGCCATGCGTGGTTTTTCTGTTATAAGCATACATCTACCATTTCTTATCAAAACACTGCACAGACAGTATTATACTATAATCGTTCACAATTTCACAGTTTATGAGCATATATGTCAGCATATGAATGTCAAGATGCAAGATGTAAAACACTTATCAGAAATAACACCATAAGTGAGTGCAACTGCTAAGAGGGGTGCTCATTTCCACCGAATCGTAGGCTCAGCTATTCCAATAGGATTTACAACTAGCCACCCCTGAGCTGAGACCACGATGCTGTGAGACTACGTCTCTGGTTTCCAGTGACCAGGAGTGAAGGTTGCAATCCTTCCTCTCTGCTATCACTCACTCTGCATATTTCCAGAGTTCTCCCCTTGCGTCTTCCCCCCAATCTCTTCTACCCTATGCCTTATCCTCTTGCAAGGTTGCATGTGGCATGATTACCCTCACGCAGGTCAGGCCTGACGGCTCTACGGATGGGTGGTTCACCTCCCATCCATCATTAAGCCATCTACCTACCAGCCTGCGAGACATTTAATTCAGGGCCAGCGAGCCGCTTTTGGTTCTTTGGGCCAGTGAAGTCCAAATATGGTATTAATTACCGGTGGAAGTTAACGCCACCTTTCCAGGTGCCTTCCACCGCCATCATGGTCTATTTTTCTGCACATCCCCTCTTAGCAGTCCTGCAATAAATTCATAATGTTATTCACATTCATTGACCTTCTTCCTCAAGGTCCATTTACATCACATATTCACATTCATGAGTTTACCACAGTTCTAGCCAGTCCAGTTATTTTTACAAACTGGGGGAAACAGGGTGTTACAATTCCCTCCCCCTTAAAGGAACATTGTCCTGTATGTTCTTATCTTTTAACATGAATTGCATGTACAGAGGTAAACAAAATCATATATGCCTGTCTCATGGCATCCTCCATTTCCCATGTAGCCTCATCTGGGCCAAAATGTCTCCACTGCACCTTTACCTATGCAATGGTTCAGTTCTAGAGTGGGGTTTCCTTTCTGTCCAATATGCATTGGGGTTCTGGTAGAAATTATCCCTCCGGTTCCACCTGGATCATAGACCAGTCAATTATATGATTAGCATCATGTACATATTTC
>JZKD02S1804446.1:622074-650977 GCA_000966675.3 Picea glauca | reverse complement strand
TTGGTAAGTGTAAACTACAACCAATTAGACATGATAAACCATGGTTGGTGCAATTATCCACTAGGACCAAAAGAAAGGTGGCAGAGGCCATACTAGCCTGCCAATTCATCATGGGTGGATTGCCCACCCAAGCAAGCCTTAACATACTTCCCCTGGGATTGTATGACTTGTTGATTAGTATGGATTGGTTGGCTACTTATAAAACAAAAGGGGACTGTTATCATAAAACTTTAGAATGTGTAAGTGAAGAAGGGAGAAATATAACCCTCCAAGGGATTCAGAATCCTATCTCAGTGAGACAAATATCGACCCTTCAAATGAAGAAGTATTGTAGAAAAGGGTGTTCCTTATATACAATACAGTTGTTGGAATCCATTGAGGATGACAAACCAAACCTAGAGGACCACCCCATATTAAGAGAACACAAGGACGTGTTCCCTGAAGAAGTACCAAGTCTACCTCTGAGAAGGGATATTGACTACTCAATATAACTTACACCGGGAGTGGTACCAGCATCTAGAACGCCATACAGAATGAGCATGCCAGAGCTGGTTGAGCTCAAGCTACAGCTAAAGGAGATGATGGACAAAGGCTACATCTGACCCAGTGTATCTCCATGGGGAGTGCTCATCCTGTTTGTAAAAAAGAAAGATGGCACACTCTGATTGTGCATAGATTACAGACAACTCAATAAGGCAACCATAAAGAACAAGTACCCCTTACCAAGAATCAATGACATGTTCCACCAATTGGGAGGTGAATCTATCTTCTCAAATATTTACCTAAGATATGGCTACCATCAAGTCCAAATTAAGGATGAAGAAATCCACAAAACAACCTTCAGGACGAGGTATGGTCACTACGAATTTGTGGTGGTGCCATTTGGGTTAACCAATGCCCCCACCACTTTTATGTGCTTGATGAATAATGTACTCAACAAATTTCTACACAAATTTGTATTGGTTTTCATTGATGATATCCTAATCTACTCCAAGAACAAGGAGGAGCACTAATAACATATTAGACTTGTACTTCAAGTACTAAGGGAGCATCAGCGCTACGCTAAGTTTAGCAAGTGCGCTTTCTTTCAGAAGCAAGTCCACTACTTAGGCCATGCCATCTCTAAGGAAGGGGGTGGCAGAAGAGCCTAACAAGATCAGTTCCATTATGGAATGGCCTACCCCTAAAGATGTATCCAATATTAGGTCCTTCATGGGCTTAGCAAGATACTATAGAAGATTCATAAAAGGGTTTTCCAAGATTGGATGTCAAATCACTGCCCTTCAGAAAAAGGGGACTAAATTCATTTGGACGTCAAAATGTGAAGAAAGATTTCAGGAACTGAAATACCTCCTAACCCATTCCCCCGTGCCAAATATTGTGGACCCGGATGATGATTTCCTTGTGTATACAGATGCCTGCAAGGAAGGACTCGGAGGAGTCCTTATGAAAGAAGGACATGTAATTTGTTATACGTCCCAGAAATTAAATGAGCATGAGATCAATTATGTGACCCATGACCTAAAGTTGGCTGCCATGGTACATGCTTTAAAAATGTGGAGACACTACCTCCTGGGTAGAAGATTTATGCTTATGATAAATCATTGTGGATTGAGACACATGTTTGAAAAACCAAAACTCAACGCCAGAAAAGCTAGGTGGATGGCTCTCCTAAGTGGATTCGACTTCAAAATCAAACACAGAAAAGGAAAGGAAAATAGGGTGTCTGATGCCCTTAGTAGAAGTATAAAAACAATTCATCTGCTGTAGTAAGAACCTATGAAACGAATGTCAGGGAAATAATTAGAAATGCACAAGAGACAGATGCATTATTTAAGACCGTGACCTCATACCTAAGACAAGAGCCTACAGGGCTGAAGTATGAAGGCTATCAAATGCTTGAAGAAGGGCTACTGACTTATAAAAATAGATTGTATATTCCAAACTGTGACGACTTGAAGAGGTTCATAATGGATGAACTACATAAGAGACCATATACTGGTCACCCAGGATATCAGAAGATGATCATGACCACTAGGAAACAATTCTATTGGCCTGGGTTGAAGAAAGACATAGCTAACTATCTAGCTAAGTGCCTAGAGTGCCAACAATTTAAGGTGGAACACTGGCATCCAGCAGGATTGTTACAACCCTTACCAATCCCAGAATGGAAATGGGAAACCATCTCCATGGATTTCATCACTGGACTACCAAGGTCGACCAAGAAAAAAGATGCCATCATGGTCATGGTGGACAAGCTGAGCAATTCTTCTCACTTCATCCCTGTCAAGTCAACTTGCAAGGCGATAGATATTGCCAACATATTCATGAAGGAGATATTCAGGCTGCATGGCATGCCCAAGGAAATTGTATCTGACCGAGATACCAAATTCACTTCAAGTTTTTGGAAATCCCTAATGGCCAGTTTGGAGACAAAATTTTTATTCAGCACAGCTTATCATCCCCAAACTGATGGACAAACAGAAAGAGTGAACTAGATAGTAGAAGACATGCTAAGGATACATGTAATGCATCAGCCTAAGAAGTGGGAAAACTACCTACCATTGGTAGAGTTTGCCTACAACAACGGTTATCAAGAATCCTTGAAGATGAGCCCTTTTGAAGCCCTCTATGGTAGACAATGCAAGATTCCAATCAACTAGAGAAATCTAGTGGATAGAATTACAATCGGACCCGACATGCTGAAAGAAATGGAACAACAAGTGGTGCAGATAAGGAAAAATCTGAAAATTGTTCAGGACCGACATAAAATTTACGTCAACAGAAAGAGAACTCCCCGAGAGTTCCCTAAGAATGGGAGCCTATGCCAATTTGGAACCTCGGTATTGTGGACCCTTTGAATTCCTAGATAGAGTGGGACTTGTAGCCTATAGAATAGCACTTCCTCCCATAGTAAAGGCACATAATGTTTTCCATGTTTCATTATTAAATAAATATGTACATGATGCTAACCATATAATTGACTGGTCTGTGATCCAGGTGGAACCAGAGGGAGAATTCCTGCCAGAACCCCAATGCATACTAGATAGGAAGGAAACCTCACTTGGGAACCAAACCATTACATAGGTCAAGGTGCAATGGAAACACTTTGGCCCAGATGAGGCTATGTGGGAAATGGAAGATGCCATGAGGCAAGCATTTTCGATTTTGTTTACTTCTGTACATACATATCATGTTGATAGATAGAACATCGAGGACGATGTCTCCTTTAAGGGGGAGGGAATTGTAACACCCTGTTTCCCCCAGTCTATAAATATAAATATATGGACCGAGGAACTATGGAAAACTTCAAAGTGTGAATGCTTGATTTGATGGACCTTGTGTAGAAGGTCGATGAATATAAATTTTGATTATTGTAATAGAAAATGTTACGTGTTGCATGAATGCTGAGAGAGGGGATGTGATAAGAGAGAGAGACCACGATTGCTAATGAAAATGTGGTGGAGAGAACCCAAAATGGTTGAGTTAACCTCCACCGAACCAGTACCATGTTGGAGTTAATTTTGCTCAAATCAGAACAACCCTCTGACCAAGAATGAATTCCCGTCAGGCTGGTAGGTGGGAAGGGCCTCCTCAAGATTTAATGAGGGATGGGGTAGAATTCCCATCGGTATGGCTTCCATACCTGACCACGGATGAGGGGATTCAAGCCACACACAACCTTGCCAAGGGAGGCAAGAAGAGAAGCGTGGTGGATAGAGGGAGCGACCTGCAAAGAGTGCAGAGACGGGAGCAGAGCTCTCGGGTCTGAGGAAGGATCAAAAGTGAATAAGCAAGTTCTGATCACAGGGAATAGGGAGACAGAGATAGGCGAAGGAGAGTAACCTTCATCCTTACCTATTCCTGTATGGGGAGAACGAGAGTAGCCTTCGTCCCTAACTTTCATTGAGTTGGAAGTAAGAGATTGAATCTCGGAGCATCATGGCCTAAGCTCGAGGGTGGCCAATGATAAATCCAATGGGAGTGACTGAGCCTATGCTTGGGTGGAAACGAGCACCCCTCTCAGCAGTAGCTTCACACTTTATGGTTCTAATAAGTGTTTTTATGCCTTGAACTCTAAATTGGAAATAATGGATGCATGCTTGTTTTTGTATGCCTGTAAATGGTTTCTGCATTGAATGATTAAATTAAGAGTATGCTTTTGTCCTTGAGAACTTCTACATATGTTTGATTTTTCTTATGTTCTAGCTAAATTCTTCAAAAGTACCTTCCCAGGAAATTGCATCCTTTTTCTAGAGTCAAGTGAGTACTTCCCTGATTGCAGAGGTCGAATCCCGCAATCGCTGTGAGGACAGAGTCTATTAAGCTCAGGAGAGGTAATCCAGATATGCATAGGTTCTCTGCGAGGAAAGAAGAGACTAAGAACCACCTAAATTCTAGACTAAATGAAGGAGTGCAAGAGCTGTGCAGAAGACCCTTCTAGGTGTTAGGTCTAGGAGAGGGAGCGCAATGCTCTTAATCCTTCATAACTGACAAATCTTAGGAAGGATAGCGAGATTTAGGTATCAAAAGGGAATACCCTTTAGTTTGGTAGATGAGTGGATGAGATCCCTTTGGGAGGATCCAAGGTCTATCATGACGACCAGATTTGAAGAAGGAGAGCAGGCGTTAATGCCTCGTCTACTTCAGTTTTTGCAAGTTCGCAGATCAGGAGAGTCGCAGGTTGGCGCAACTAAACTTCTGAAACCAGATGTTGCAATGTGATTTGGACCGTTAGATCGAGGAAGGTCGTGGACCGTCAATCCAACACGAATGTACTAATGCAAGGAGTATGTGGGAATTTGAAATTCCCTAAGGATCCAGCTGTGGAGGAGGAGATCTGGGCCGTCGAAATCCATGTTTAGACAGCGAGAAGTGAGCGCAGGAGGAAAATGGATTTGAGTCGTCAGATCTGAAGTGCGTGAACCAACAGTCATTGGATCTGAACGAAAGGTGCACAAGAAAAGTTCCAATTCGATCATGGTTGTCCATTTAGGAGGACACGTGGCGAGATCTTAGCATTTCACTAACTCGCAGAGCAAGAAGGTCAAAGAGCATAACTGTTCGAACTCACGATATGCGAAATCGCAATTCGATCGTGGTCGTCCATTAAGGAGGACACATGGCAAGATCTCAGCATTTCGCTGACTCGTAGAGAAAGAAGTTCAAAGAGCATAATTGTTTGAAATCGTGATTCGATCCTGGTCATCCATTAAGGAGGGCACGTGGCAAGATCTCATCATTTCACTGACTCGCAGGGTAGAAAATTCAAAGAGGGAAGTCGTGAGAACTCGTGATATGCGAAGTTCCGATGTGCCTTGGAGTCAGGCTCCGGGTCGTAGTAAATGGTCACATGGACGAAGGCCAAAGGAGGGAGCTAACGGTTGTTAATAACTTTTGGAACTCGAGAGTTGGAGGAGTTGGGGCGCCTTGCATCAGAAGTTTCGAAGTCGTGAAACACGACGCACCGTTTAGGTTAAGCCTATGGTCGTGGGTAGTGGTCACATGGAGGAGGATAAGGGAAGAGACAGCATGTGCTAGGCCCCTATTGGTTTTGGAGGTTGGGAAATTCGGGGTAACTCACATGTAGAATACCTGACATGNTTGGTAAGTGTAAACTACAACCAATTAGACATGATAAACCATGGTTGGTGCAATTATCCACTAGGACCAAAAGAAAGGTGGCAGAGGCCATACTAGCCTGCCAATTCATCATGGGTGGATTGCCCACCCAAGCAAGCCTTAACATACTTCCCCTGGGATTGTATGACTTGTTGATTAGTATGGATTGGTTGGCTACTTATAAAACAAAAGGGGACTGTTATCATAAAACTTTAGAATGTGTAAGTGAAGAAGGGAGAAATATAACCCTCCAAGGGATTCAGAATCCTATCTCAGTGAGACAAATATCGACCCTTCAAATGAAGAAGTATTGTAGAAAAGGGTGTTCCTTATATACAATACAGTTGTTGGAATCCATTGAGGATGACAAACCAAACCTAGAGGACCACCCCATATTAAGAGAACACAAGGACGTGTTCCCTGAAGAAGTACCAAGTCTACCTCTGAGAAGGGATATTGACTACTCAATATAACTTACACCGGGAGTGGTACCAGCATCTAGAACGCCATACAGAATGAGCATGCCAGAGCTGGTTGAGCTCAAGCTACAGCTAAAGGAGATGATGGACAAAGGCTACATCTGACCCAGTGTATCTCCATGGGGAGTGCTCATCCTGTTTGTAAAAAAGAAAGATGGCACACTCTGATTGTGCATAGATTACAGACAACTCAATAAGGCAACCATAAAGAACAAGTACCCCTTACCAAGAATCAATGACATGTTCCACCAATTGGGAGGTGAATCTATCTTCTCAAATATTTACCTAAGATATGGCTACCATCAAGTCCAAATTAAGGATGAAGAAATCCACAAAACAACCTTCAGGACGAGGTATGGTCACTACGAATTTGTGGTGGTGCCATTTGGGTTAACCAATGCCCCCACCACTTTTATGTGCTTGATGAATAATGTACTCAACAAATTTCTACACAAATTTGTATTGGTTTTCATTGATGATATCCTAATCTACTCCAAGAACAAGGAGGAGCACTAATAACATATTAGACTTGTACTTCAAGTACTAAGGGAGCATCAGCGCTACGCTAAGTTTAGCAAGTGCGCTTTCTTTCAGAAGCAAGTCCACTACTTAGGCCATGCCATCTCTAAGGAAGGGGGTGGCAGAAGAGCCTAACAAGATCAGTTCCATTATGGAATGGCCTACCCCTAAAGATGTATCCAATATTAGGTCCTTCATGGGCTTAGCAAGATACTATAGAAGATTCATAAAAGGGTTTTCCAAGATTGGATGTCAAATCACTGCCCTTCAGAAAAAGGGGACTAAATTCATTTGGACGTCAAAATGTGAAGAAAGATTTCAGGAACTGAAATACCTCCTAACCCATTCCCCCGTGCCAAATATTGTGGACCCGGATGATGATTTCCTTGTGTATACAGATGCCTGCAAGGAAGGACTCGGAGGAGTCCTTATGAAAGAAGGACATGTAATTTGTTATACGTCCCAGAAATTAAATGAGCATGAGATCAATTATGTGACCCATGACCTAAAGTTGGCTGCCATGGTACATGCTTTAAAAATGTGGAGACACTACCTCCTGGGTAGAAGATTTATGCTTATGATAAATCATTGTGGATTGAGACACATGTTTGAAAAACCAAAACTCAACGCCAGAAAAGCTAGGTGGATGGCTCTCCTAAGTGGATTCGACTTCAAAATCAAACACAGAAAAGGAAAGGAAAATAGGGTGTCTGATGCCCTTAGTAGAAGTATAAAAACAATTCATCTGCTGTAGTAAGAACCTATGAAACGAATGTCAGGGAAATAATTAGAAATGCACAAGAGACAGATGCATTATTTAAGACCGTGACCTCATACCTAAGACAAGAGCCTACAGGGCTGAAGTATGAAGGCTATCAAATGCTTGAAGAAGGGCTACTGACTTATAAAAATAGATTGTATATTCCAAACTGTGACGACTTGAAGAGGTTCATAATGGATGAACTACATAAGAGACCATATACTGGTCACCCAGGATATCAGAAGATGATCATGACCACTAGGAAACAATTCTATTGGCCTGGGTTGAAGAAAGACATAGCTAACTATCTAGCTAAGTGCCTAGAGTGCCAACAATTTAAGGTGGAACACTGGCATCCAGCAGGATTGTTACAACCCTTACCAATCCCAGAATGGAAATGGGAAACCATCTCCATGGATTTCATCACTGGACTACCAAGGTCGACCAAGAAAAAAGATGCCATCATGGTCATGGTGGACAAGCTGAGCAATTCTTCTCACTTCATCCCTGTCAAGTCAACTTGCAAGGCGATAGATATTGCCAACATATTCATGAAGGAGATATTCAGGCTGCATGGCATGCCCAAGGAAATTGTATCTGACCGAGATACCAAATTCACTTCAAGTTTTTGGAAATCCCTAATGGCCAGTTTGGAGACAAAATTTTTATTCAGCACAGCTTATCATCCCCAAACTGATGGACAAACAGAAAGAGTGAACTAGATAGTAGAAGACATGCTAAGGATACATGTAATGCATCAGCCTAAGAAGTGGGAAAACTACCTACCATTGGTAGAGTTTGCCTACAACAACGGTTATCAAGAATCCTTGAAGATGAGCCCTTTTGAAGCCCTCTATGGTAGACAATGCAAGATTCCAATCAACTAGAGAAATCTAGTGGATAGAATTACAATCGGACCCGACATGCTGAAAGAAATGGAACAACAAGTGGTGCAGATAAGGAAAAATCTGAAAATTGTTCAGGACCGACATAAAATTTACGTCAACAGAAAGAGAACTCCCCGAGAGTTCCCTAAGAATGGGAGCCTATGCCAATTTGGAACCTCGGTATTGTGGACCCTTTGAATTCCTAGATAGAGTGGGACTTGTAGCCTATAGAATAGCACTTCCTCCCATAGTAAAGGCACATAATGTTTTCCATGTTTCATTATTAAATAAATATGTACATGATGCTAACCATATAATTGACTGGTCTGTGATCCAGGTGGAACCAGAGGGAGAATTCCTGCCAGAACCCCAATGCATACTAGATAGGAAGGAAACCTCACTTGGGAACCAAACCATTACATAGGTCAAGGTGCAATGGAAACACTTTGGCCCAGATGAGGCTATGTGGGAAATGGAAGATGCCATGAGGCAAGCATTTTCGATTTTGTTTACTTCTGTACATACATATCATGTTGATAGATAGAACATCGAGGACGATGTCTCCTTTAAGGGGGAGGGAATTGTAACACCCTGTTTCCCCCAGTCTATAAATATAAATATATGGACCGAGGAACTATGGAAAACTTCAAAGTGTGAATGCTTGATTTGATGGACCTTGTGTAGAAGGTCGATGAATATAAATTTTGATTATTGTAATAGAAAATGTTACGTGTTGCATGAATGCTGAGAGAGGGGATGTGATAAGAGAGAGAGACCACGATTGCTAATGAAAATGTGGTGGAGAGAACCCAAAATGGTTGAGTTAACCTCCACCGAACCAGTACCATGTTGGAGTTAATTTTGCTCAAATCAGAACAACCCTCTGACCAAGAATGAATTCCCGTCAGGCTGGTAGGTGGGAAGGGCCTCCTCAAGATTTAATGAGGGATGGGGTAGAATTCCCATCGGTATGGCTTCCATACCTGACCACGGATGAGGGGATTCAAGCCACACACAACCTTGCCAAGGGAGGCAAGAAGAGAAGCGTGGTGGATAGAGGGAGCGACCTGCAAAGAGTGCAGAGACGGGAGCAGAGCTCTCGGGTCTGAGGAAGGATCAAAAGTGAATAAGCAAGTTCTGATCACAGGGAATAGGGAGACAGAGATAGGCGAAGGAGAGTAACCTTCATCCTTACCTATTCCTGTATGGGGAGAACGAGAGTAGCCTTCGTCCCTAACTTTCATTGAGTTGGAAGTAAGAGATTGAATCTCGGAGCATCATGGCCTAAGCTCGAGGGTGGCCAATGATAAATCCAATGGGAGTGACTGAGCCTATGCTTGGGTGGAAACGAGCACCCCTCTCAGCAGTAGCTTCACACTTTATGGTTCTAATAAGTGTTTTTATGCCTTGAACTCTAAATTGGAAATAATGGATGCATGCTTGTTTTTGTATGCCTGTAAATGGTTTCTGCATTGAATGATTAAATTAAGAGTATGCTTTTGTCCTTGAGAACTTCTACATATGTTTGATTTTTCTTATGTTCTAGCTAAATTCTTCAAAAGTACCTTCCCAGGAAATTGCATCCTTTTTCTAGAGTCAAGTGAGTACTTCCCTGATTGCAGAGGTCGAATCCCGCAATCGCTGTGAGGACAGAGTCTATTAAGCTCAGGAGAGGTAATCCAGATATGCATAGGTTCTCTGCGAGGAAAGAAGAGACTAAGAACCACCTAAATTCTAGACTAAATGAAGGAGTGCAAGAGCTGTGCAGAAGACCCTTCTAGGTGTTAGGTCTAGGAGAGGGAGCGCAATGCTCTTAATCCTTCATAACTGACAAATCTTAGGAAGGATAGCGAGATTTAGGTATCAAAAGGGAATACCCTTTAGTTTGGTAGATGAGTGGATGAGATCCCTTTGGGAGGATCCAAGGTCTATCATGACGACCAGATTTGAAGAAGGAGAGCAGGCGTTAATGCCTCGTCTACTTCAGTTTTTGCAAGTTCGCAGATCAGGAGAGTCGCAGGTTGGCGCAACTAAACTTCTGAAACCAGATGTTGCAATGTGATTTGGACCGTTAGATCGAGGAAGGTCGTGGACCGTCAATCCAACACGAATGTACTAATGCAAGGAGTATGTGGGAATTTGAAATTCCCTAAGGATCCAGCTGTGGAGGAGGAGATCTGGGCCGTCGAAATCCATGTTTAGACAGCGAGAAGTGAGCGCAGGAGGAAAATGGATTTGAGTCGTCAGATCTGAAGTGCGTGAACCAACAATCATTGGATCTGAACGAAAGGTGCACAAGAAAAGTTCCAATTCGATCATGGTTGTCCATTTAGGAGGACACGTGGCGAGATCTTAGCATTTCACTGACTCGCAGAGCAAGAAGGTGAAAGAGCATAACTGTTCGAACTCACGATATGCGAAATCGCAATTCGATCGTGGTCGTCCATTAAGGAGGACACATGGCAAGATCTCATCATTTCGCTGACTCGTAGAGAAAGAAGTTCAAAGAGCATAACTGTTTGAAATCGCGATTTGATCCTGGTCATCCATTAAGGAGGGCACATGGCGAGATCTCATCATTTCACTGACTCGCAGGGTAGAAAATTCAATGAGGGAAGTCGTGAGAACTCGTGATATGAGAAGTTCCGATGTGCCTTGGATTCAGGCTCCGGGTCATAGTAAATGGTCACATGGACGGAGGCCAAAGGAGGGAGCTAACGGTTGTTAATAACTTTTGGAACTTGAGAGTTGGAGGAGTTGGGGCGCCTTGCATCAGAAGTTTTGAAGTCGTGAAACACGACGCACCATTTAGGTTAAGCCTATGGTCGTGGGTAGTGGTCACATGGAGGAGGATAAGGGAAGAGACAACATGTGCTAGGCCCCTATTGGTTTTGGAGGTTGGGAAATTCGGGGTAACTCACATGTAGAATACCTGACATGCAAAGTCCTGAAATTCCCTTTGGGTAGGCGGGTGGTCACAACCCATGGCCACGTGAGAGAAACCTGCGCCTGGAACTTAGTTGCGAAAACCGAGTCACAAAAGGAGCTAACACCCAACACTCCGAGTTTTTCATAGTAGGGCGAAGGGGAAGGTCGTGTATGTCGTTAAACCTGCACTAAGAAATCAAAATATTTTGCATTTAACTATAGAATGAGACCATCTAGTCTTAGAGAATTGTTTGGCTTCAGAATTTGAGATTTTGTCCCTTGAGAAAAGAGAAAAAAATTATTTGTCATCATGGGTGTGTTACAAATAATAACTAAGTGGGAGGTTTTTAAAACCCTTATCAAGTCCTGGTTCTAACCGATTGGGTATGTGGAGGACCCATGGATCTGTTGGAATCACTTCATGCAAAGGAAAGGGTAGAGTGTGCAATAGTACATCACTGATTTCAAGAAGATGGTGATCATGTTGGGTATCTTTCCCAATAATCCAGATGCACTCCTCAAGTATCTTGGGGGTCTACACAATTTTTTGTGAAAGCAAGTGATGCTCTTCAAACCAAGGATCATTAGTGAGGCCTATGTGCAAGAATAATATATAGACAACATAGGTCGTAACTTAAGGGAATCCAAGTGTTTCTAAACATAAAGACTACCAATATGATTCCAAGGAGTAGAAGAAGAAGTGGAAAGGAAAAGACAAGAAAGTGACAACCACTACATATCAGTGGAAGGATCAAAACAACCACTGCAACCATTGTAAAATATATGGTCATACTGAAGATAAGTGTTGGAAACTACATCTAGAGATGAATCCAAAGAATTGTAAGAAAGATGCTAAGAAGAACAACCTACTAGNTCATCTATATTGGTATTTTCTAGGTGGAAAAATGGGAGGAATTGGCTTGCATGGCCCATTTTGGTGGCAGGTCTCAATTTGGATATTTGGGGTCTAGAAACTTCTAGATCCATTCCGAGGCATCAAATGGAACATTTGGTGGACAAAACTTCGTGAGCATAACTCTTATCCTGTTGATTCTATTCTACACACTAAGAGAATTCCAACGTTTTGAAATTCACCTCAATTAGAGTTCACATGTGAAAGTTTTTCCTCTCGTAATTAGACCTACCTTGTTTACCACCATGGTACTGAGAGGATGCCATGTCATCCTTCATTACTCGCCTATGGGGCCAACCATGCATGGAATTTAAAGAATAATCTATAAGGTCCAAAACTCTAACACTAATTGAGGGTTGAAGCATGCAAAAAACCTAACCCTAGCCTGTTATCAAACTATGATAAATATTGGGTTGCTAGGATAAGAGGGTGTTCTATTCTTTTAGAATTGTACTTGTACCATGGTTGAGAAAAACATCTAGGAGTGAGATTTGAGAAAATAACAGAGGAATAATATTCTGTAGTAGCCATCCCAGACATTGTGTCAAATTCAACTCCATATTAAGTGACCCTTTCTTTGTATTTGCATTTTCATAACTAAAGAAAAGAGAGAAAAGCATAGACCTCACCTTCTAGCTAGGTTTTCTCCCATTTCAAGTTTCCCAAGATACATCTTCTTTTCATTTGTTTTCATGGTGTGTGATGTGTTCATTTTCATGTTCTTTCATTTTTCGTGTTTTAGTTATTTTCATAAATTCAAGCAATAAACTAGTGATAAAAAATTTGAGTTCTCGGGAAATAAACCTACATAATAAATTATTTTAGAATATTACAAGATCTATTGTGACAAATTGTTCAAATTGAATATTCATAGTAGTTTACATATCATATCGGTATCATAGAATTTTTCCTTAGGGTTTTTATGGGAAGTTGCACTTGCAAGATCTAGGAATTGGCTTAAGAAGGAAGTCGTAAAACCATAGCCATGGAAGATGAGTCTAGTCATAATGACCCTTGGGATGTCGTAGAAGAGATATCTGTGAGTTTGGAAGAGAAATTAGTTGATATCTCTCACAACATGGCCTTCCTCATGGTGGATCTAATAAACAAGTTCTAACTTTTCAGGGAGGTTGGTGGCTCTAACTCAAAAGTCAGATCAGATGAGAAACCATGAGATAGTGAAGAACTAGAAAAGGGGTTGAAAAAGGATCTTGAGAAATAACAACCGAGTTATATTGACATCACTCCTTCACAACCTATATTTAAAATAAAAATGAAAGTGGACATCAAGCCATACCAATGTGAGATCGATGTTGTTAAGTTGAATCATTGGTTGCAATAGATAAATGTGTATTTCTGTGTCCATAATATATACAAAGAGTAGAAAATTTCATTTTCCCGATTGAAACTAGAGGGCCTTGTTATAACCTGGTGGGAAATCCACATGAAGACACTTAGGCTATAGGGTCATCCAATAATGTAATACCCTATTTCCCCTTGTCTGTAAATATAACTATATGGACCAAGGAACTAAGGAAAACTTAAAAGTGTGAATGTTTGATTTGATGGACCTTGTGTAGAAGGTCAATGAATGTAAATTTTGATTATTGTAATAGAAAATGTTACGTGTTGCATGACTTCTGAGAGAGGGGATGTGCTAAGAGAGAGAGAGACCATGATTGCTAATGAAAAGGTGGTGGAGGGGACCCAAAATGGTTGCATTAACCTCCACAGAACAAGTACCATGTTGGAGTTAATTTTGCTCAGATCAGAACAACCCTCTGACCAGGAATGAATTCCCATCAAGATGGTAGGTGGGAAGGACCTCCTCAAGAGTTAATGAGGGATGGGGAAAACTGCCCATCGGTATGGCTTCCGGACCTAACCATGGACGGGGGGATTCGAGCCACACGCAACCTTGCCGAGGGAGGCAAGAAGAGAAGCATGGTGGACAGAGGGAGTGTCCTGCGAAGAGTGCAGAGATGGGAGAAGAGATATTGGGTCCGAGGAAGGATCAAAAGTGAATAAGTAAGTTTTGATCATAGGGAATAGGGAGATAGAGACAGACGAAGGAGAGTAACCTTCATCCTTACCTATTCATGTATGGAGAGAAGGAGAGTAGCCTTCATCCCTAAATTTCGTTGAGTTGGAAGTAAGAGATTGAATCTCAGAGAATCGTGGCCTAAGCTCAGGGGTGGCCAGTGATAAATCCAATGGGAGTGACTGAGCTTATGGTTGGGTGGAAATGATCACCCCTCTCAGCAGTCGCTTCATGCTTTATGGTTCTGATAAGTGTTTTTATGCCTTGAACTCTAAATTGGAAATAATGGATGCATGCTTGTTTTTGTATGCCTGTAAATGGTTTCTGCATTGAATGATTAAATTAAGAGTATTCTTTCATCCTTGAGAACTTCTACATCTTCTTGATTTCCCTTATGTTCTAGTTAAATTCCTCAAAAGTACCTTCCTAGGGAATTGCATCCCTGTTCTAGAGTCGAGTGAGTACTTCCCTGATTGCGGAGGTCAAATCTCGCAATCACTATGAGGACGAAGTCTATTAAGATCAGGAGAGGTAGTGCAAATATGCACAGGCTCTCTGCGAGGCAAACAGATACTAAGAACCACCTAAATTCTAGACTAAATGAAGGAGTGCAAGAGATGTGCAGAAGACCCTTCTAGGTGTTAGGTCCAGGAGAGGGAGTGCAACGCTCTTAATCATTCAGATCTGACAAAGCTCAAGAAGGATAGAAAGATTTAGGTATCAAAAGGGAATACCCTTTCGTTTGGTAGATGAGTGGATGAGATCCATTCGGGAGGATCCAAGGTCTATCACGACCACCGGATTTGAAGAAGGAGAGCATGCATTAATGCCTCATCTACTTCAGTTTTCGCAAGTTCGCAGATTGGGAGAGTCACAGGTTGGCGTGACTAAACTTCCGAAACTAGATGTTGCGATGTGATCTGGACCATTAGATCGAGGAAGGTTGTGGACCGTCGATCCGACATGAACAGACTAACACAAGGAGTACATGGGAATTCAAAATTCCCTAAGGACCCAGTTGTGGAGGAGGAGATTTAGGCCATCGAAATCCACATTCAAAATGCGATAAGTGAGCACAGGAGGAAAATGGATTTGAGCCCTCAAATCTGAAGTGCATGAACCAACAATCGCTGGATCCAGAGGAAGGTGCACAAGACAAGTTTTGACTTGATCATGGTCGTCCAGTTAAGAGGACACATGGCGAGATCTCAGCATTTCGCTGACTTGTAGAGAAAGAAGGTCAAAGAGCATAATTGTTTGAACTCGCGATATGCATAATCACGATTCGATCGTGGTCATCCATTAAGGAGGACACATGGCGAGATCTCATCATTTCGCTAACTCGCAGAGAAAGAAGGTCAAAGAGAATAATTGTTCGAACTCACAATATGTGAAATCGCGATTCGACTATGGTCGTCCATTAAGGAGGGCACGTGGCGAGATCTCATCATTTCGCTAACTTGCAGGGTAGAAAAGTCAAAGAGGGAAGTCGTGAGAACTCACGATATCTGAAGTTCCGATGCCCCTTGGAGTTAGGCTCTAGGTCATAGTAAATGGTCACATGGATGAAGACCATAGGAGGGAGATAATAGTTGTTAATCCCTTTCGGAACTTGGGAGTTGGAGGAGTTGGGGTGCCTTGCATCAGAAGTTCCGAAGTCACAAAATGTGACGCATCGTTTAGGTTAAGCCTATCATCGCGTGTAGTGGTCATGTGGAGGAGGATAAGGGAAGAGCTAGCATGCACTAGGCCCCTATCGATTTCATAGGTTGGGAAAGTCGGGGTAACTGACATGTAGAATACCCGACATGCGAAGTCCCGAAACGCCCTTTGGGTATGTGAGTGGTAACAACCCATGGCCGTGTGAGAGAAACCTGTGCCTGGAACTCAATTGCATAGACCGAGTCACAAAAGGATCGAACGCCCGACACTCCAAGTTTTTCATAGTAGGGCGAAGGGAAAGGTCATGTATGCCCTTAAACCTGCACTACGAAACCAAAAGGTTCTATGTTTAACTATAGAACGAGACCATCTAGTCTTAGAGAATTGTTTGGCTTCAGAATTTGAGATTTTTTCCCTTGAGAAAAGAAAAGAAAATTATTCGCCATCGTGGGTGTGTTACAAAATGGTATCAAAGCATGGTTACAACATCGTCCTGCTTGGGCTCATCGACGAGTCTCTTAAATAACTCTATTTGGAGTACTTTCAAAAGGGTGACACCCTACCTTACCTCTTTCTTAAAAAGTCTGATTTAAAAATGTTATTAAAGAAAGGAATGGAACCTTCTACTATGTGTGTACATTAAGAAATTAAACTGTGTATTGTTCATGAACTAATAGGCTGTTAGCTAACTATAAGTGTTTTTGGCAACACTCGAACAATCAATGAATCATGGGAAGACTCCAATACTAAAGGATGATGACGTGTCATGAAGTAGGGGATGGCTCCCACAATAGAGATGAGGAATATGATGAAAGGAGGGTTGTGGAAACCCCTCTAGATCTGGCTGAAACTGTAAGGATCCTCAGGGCCGAGCTACAGAGTTTCAAGGTTGACAACGAGAGATTGATAAAGGAGCAAGAGAAACAAACAAAAATTAATGTAGTCTTGCTATAGAGCTTATCCGACATATAGAGGCAACTGCGGCATGAACTCGCAACCAGTCATGCAGACCGACGACACAAAAAGAGAGGTCAAAGTCCAATTGAGACCCTAAAACATGACTCCATAAGTGACCCCACTTGGAGAAGTACTGCTAAGAAGGTCCAACCTGGAGGCAAGAGACACTCATCGGGAGAGTCCTCTGAAAAGGGAGTTGACAACTCTGAAGGGTCTTCTAGTAGCAGGGCCAACTCGCATTCTCAGAAGAAAGGAAGGAAACATAACCATTCCAAAACCTGTGGCCCTGAAGAGTTTAAGAAATCCAAACCACCCTCTTTCGATGAAGAGATAAAGAAGGGAGAAGAGGCGGAAGCTTGGATGCTTGGTTTAAAGAAGTATTTTAGAGTCCACGACTACTCTGAGAACCTGAAGGCTCAGATATCCATATTCAACTTGAATGGAAATGATTCTATATGGTGGGAAGACCTTAGGAATGTGAAATGAGTCCATGAGAAGGATTTTTCATGGAAACAGTTTGAGAAATACTTCAGGAAGTAGTATTTGTCAAAAAAATACATGGATGGGAAAACTAAGGAATTCTACAAACTCCCGCTGGGACAACTCACCATAGAGGAATTCATCAATAAATTCCTTGAACTACTGAGGTATGTACCCTACATAAAAGATGAAAAGGAAAAAATGCAGTGGTTCATTAGTGGGTTACCTCAGACCTACCGGGATAGGATTGAGTTCGACGAACCAAGGACCTTAGAAGAAGCTATTTGGAAGGTGAGGTATTGTTATGAATAGTTTGGGAGGAAGACAAGACCCCACGGGGACTGGAAGAAAAAGAATAGCTCGAGATTCCAAAAGAAAAGGTTTAACTCCTCAAGATTTAAGAACTATGGAAAATATTCTAGGGGGATCCTTCCTTCTAGAAATGTATATCAGCAAAATTTCCCCTCTCAAAGTGGAAATAAACCTTTTTATATAGTCCCAACAAAGACAGATAACCTAAAGAAGGAACCCTTAAAATGTTCGGGTTGTGGAGAAAATCATAGATTAAGGGACTACCCACATAGAAAACAAAACAGTAAGGGGGTCTACAATATCCAAGAAGCTACCACCGTCAATGATGTGGCTAGGAGCATGCCACGAATCTATGCAGCTCTGGAAAATAATCAAGCCGACCACCAAGATTTAGTAGTGGAACTCGAAGGTATGATCGCCAACCATCTAGTTTCTATTTTAATTGACCCGGGTTCTAATTTGATTTATGTGGCCCCTCAGGCTGTTGGTAAGTGTAAACTACAAACAATTAGACATGATAAATTGTGGTTGGTGCAATTATCCACTGGGACCAAAAGAAAGGTGGCAGAGGCCATACCAACCTGTCAATTCATCATGGGTGGATTGCCCACCCAAGCGACCTTTAACATACTTCCCCTGGGATCATATGACTTGTTGATTGGTATGGATTGGTTGGTTGCTTGTAAAACAAAAGTGGACTGTTATCATAAAACTTTAGAATGTGTAAGCAAAGAAGGGAGAAAGATGACCCTCCAAGGGATTTAGAAGCCTGTCTCAGTGAGACAAATATTGGCCCTTCAAATGAAGAAGTATTGCAGAAAAGGGTGTTCCTTATATACAATACAGGTGTTGGAATCCGTTGAGGAAGACAACCAAACCTAGAGGACCACCCCATATTAAGAGAATACAAGGACGTGTTCCCTGAAGAAGTACCAAGTCTACCTCTGAGAAGGGATATTGACTACTCAATAGAACTTACACCGGGAGCGGTACCAACATCTAGAACGCCATACAGAATGAGCACGCCAGAGCTGGTTGAGCTCAAGCTACAGCTAAAGGAGATGATGGACAAAGGCTACATCTGACCCAGTGTATCTCCATGGGGAGTGCTCATCTTGTTTGTGAAAAAGAAAGATGGCACACTCCGACTGTGCATAGATTACAAACAACTCAATAAGGCAACCATAAAGAACAAGTACCCCTTAACAAGAATCGATGACCTGCTCGACCAATTGGGAGGTGCATCCATATTCTCAAAGATTGACCTAAGATCTGGCTACCATCAAGTCCGGATTAAGGATGAAGACATCCACAAAATAGCCTTCAGGACGAGGTATGGTCACTATGAATTTGTGGTGGTGCCATTTGGGTTAACCAATGCCCCCACCACTTTTATGTGCTTGATGAATAATGTACTCAACAAATTTCTAGACAATTTTGTATTGGTTTTCATTGATGATATCCTAATCTACTCCAAGAACAGGGAGGAGCGCGAAGAACATCTTAGACTCATACTTCAAGTACTAAGGGAGCATCAGTGCTACGCTAAGTTTAGCAAGTGTGATTTATTTCAGAAGCAAGTCCACTACTTAGTCCATGTCATATCTAAGGAAGGGGGTGACAGTAGACCCCGACAAGATCAGATCCATTATGGAATGGCCTACCCTGAAAGATGTATTCGATATTAGGTCCTTCATGGGCTTAGTAGGATACTATAGAAGGTTCATAAAAGGGTTTTCCAAGATTGGATGTCCAATCACTGCCCTTTAGAAAAAGGGGACTAAATTCATTTGGATGTTAAAATGTGAAGAAAGATTTCAGGAACTGAAATACCTCCTAACCCATTCCCCCGTGCTAAAGATTGCGGACCCAGATGATGATTTCCTTGTGTGTACATATGCCTGCAAGGAAGGACTCAGAGGAGTCCTTATGCAAGAAGGACGTGTAATTTTCTATACATCCCGGAAATTAAATGAGCATGAGATCAATTATGTGACCCATGACTTAGAGTTGACTGCCATAGTACATGCTTTAAAAATGTGGAGACACTACCTCATGGGTAGAATATTTGTGCTTATGACAGATCATTGTGGATTGAGACACCTGTTTGAAAAACCAAAACTCAACGCCAGAAAAGCTAGGTGGATGGCTCTCCTAAGTGAATTCAACTTCGAAATCAAACAAAGAAAAGGAAAGGAAAATAGGTTGGTCGATGCCCTTAGCAGAATTATAAAAACGATTCATTTGGCCACAGTAAGAACCTATGAAACAGATGTCAAGGAAAGAATCAGAAATGCACAAGAGACAGATGCATTATTTAAGACCATGACCTCATACCTAAGACAAGAGCCTACAGGGTTGAAGTCTGAAGGCTACCAAATGCTCGAGGAAGGGCTACTGACTTATAAAAATAGATTGTATATTCCAAACTGTGACGACTTGAAGAGGTTCATAATGGATGAAATACATAAGAGACCATATATTGGTCACCCAGGATATTAGAAGATGATCACGGCCACTAGGAAACGATTCTATTGGCCTAGGTTGAAGAAAGACATAGCTAACTATCTAGCTAAGTGCCTATAGTGCCAACAAGTTAAGGTGGGACACTAGCATCCAACATGATTGTTACAGCCCTTACCAATCCCAGAATGGAAATGGGAAACCATCTCCATGGATTTCATCACTAGACTACCAAGATCGACCAAGCAAAATGACACCATCATGGTCGTGGTGGACACGCTGAGCAAGTCTGCTCACTTCATCCCTGTAAAGTCAACTTGCAAGGTGATAGATATTGCCAACATCTTCATGAAGGATATATTCAGACTGCAGGGCATGCCCAAGGAAATTGTATTTGACCGAGATACCAAATTCACTTCAAGTTTTTGGAAATCCCTAATGGCCAGTTTGGAGACAAAATTGTTATGCAACACAACTTATCATGCCCAAACTGATGGACAGACAAAAAGAGTGAACCAGATAGTAGAAGACATGCTAAGGATACATGTAATGCATCAGCCTAAGAAGTGGGAAAACTACCTACCATTGGTAGAGTTTTTCTACAACAACGGTTATCAAGAATCTTTGAAGATGAGCCCTTTTGAAGCCCTCTATGGTAGACAGTGAAAGATTCCAATCAATTAGAGAAATCTAGTGGATAGAATTACAATCGGACCCGACATGCTGAAAGAAATGGAACAACAAGTGGTGTAGATAAGGAAAAATCTGAAAATTGTTTAGGACCAACAGAAAATTTACGCCGACAGAAAGAGAACTCCCTGAGAGTTTAAAGTCGGAGACCATGTCTATCTCAGAGTTAGACCCCAGAAGAGTTCCCTGAGAATGGGAGCCTGTGCCAATTTGGCACCTCGGTATTGTGGACCCTTTGAAGTCCTAGATAGAGTGGGACCTGTAGCCTATAGAATAACACTTCCTCCCACAGTAAAGGCACATAATGTTTTCCATGTTTCATTATTAAAGAAATATGTACATGATGCTAACCATATAATTGACTGGTTTGTGATCCAGGTGGAACCAGAGGGAGAATTCCTACCATAACCCCAATGTATACTAGACAGGAAGGAAACCTCACTCAGGAACCAAACCATTACACAGGTCAAGGTGCAATGGAAACACTTTGGCCCAGATGAGGCTACGTGGGAAATGGAAGATGCCATGAGGCATGCATTTCCGATTTTGTTTACTTCTATACATACATATCATGTTGATAGATAGAACATCGAGGACGATGATTCATTTAAGGGGGAGGGAATTGTAACACCCTATTTCCCCCAGTTTGTAAATATAACTATATGGATCGAGGAACCATGGAAAACTTAAAAGTGTGAATGTTTGATTTGATGAACCTTGTGTAGAAGGTCGATGAATGTAAATTTTGATTATTGTAATAGAAAATGTTACGTGTTGCATGATTGCTGAGAGAGGGGATGTGCTAAGAGAGAGAGACCATGATTGCTAATGAAAATGTGGTGGACGAGACTCGAAATGGTTGAGTTAACCTCCACCGAACCAATACCATGCTGGAGTTAATTTTCCTTAGATTAGAACAACCCTCTGACCAGGAATGAATTCCAGTTAGGATGGTAGGTAGGAAGGCCCTCCTCAATAGTTAATGAGGGATGGGGCAGACTGCCCATTGGTATGGCTTCTGAACCTGACCACAGACGAGGGGATTCGAGCCACATGCAACCTTGCCGAGGGAGGCAAGAACAGAAGCATGGTGGACAAAGGGAGCGACCTGCGAAGAGTGCAGAGACAGGAGCAGAGCTCTTGGGTCCGAAGAAGGAACGAAGGTGAACAAGCGAGTTCTAATCACAGGGAATAGGGAGACAAAGATAGGTGAAGGAGAGTAACCTTCATCCTTACCTATTCTTGTATGGGGAGAAGGAGAGTAGCCTTCGTCCCTAACTTCCATTGAACTGGAAGTAAGAGATTGAATCTCAGAGCATTGTGGCCTAAGCTCGGGGGTGGCTAGTGATAAATCCAATGGGAGTGACTAAGCCTATGGTTGGGTGGAAACGAGCACCCCTCTCAGTAGTAGCTTCACGCTTTATGGTTTTGATAAGTGTTTTTATGCCTTGAACTCTAAATTGGAAATAATGGATGCATGCTTGTTTTTGTATGCCTGTAAATGGGTTTTGCGTTGAATTATTAAATTAAGAGTATGCTTTCATGCTTGAGAACTTCTACATATTCTTGATTTCCCTTATGTTCTAGTTAAATTCCTCAAAAGTACCTTCCCAGGGAATTACATCCCTGTTCTAGAGTCGAGTGAGTACTTCCCTGATTGCAGAGGTCGAATCCCATAATCACTGTGAGGACGGAGTCTATTAAGCTCAAGAGAGGTAGTGCAGATATGCATAGGCTCTCTGTGAGGCAAGCAGAGACTAAGAACCACCTAAATTATAGACTAAATGAAGGAGTGCAAGAGCTTTACAGAAGACCCTTCTAGGTGTTAGGTCCAGGAGAGGGAGCACAATGCTCTTAATCCTTCAGAACTGACAAATCTCAGGAAGGATAGTGAGATTTAGGTATCAAAAGGGAATACCCTTTAGTTTGGTAGATGAGTGGATGAGATTCGTTCGGGAGGATCCAAGGTATGTCACGACCGCTGGATTTGAAGAAGGAGAGTAGCCGCTAATACCTTGTCTACTTCAGTTTTCGCAAGTTCGCAGATCGGGAGAGTCAAAGGTTGGCGCGACTAAAGTTCTGAAACCAGATGTTGCAATGTGATATGGACCGTTAGATCGAGGAAGGTCGTGGACCGTTGATCCAACGCGAATGTACTAATGCAAGGAGTACGTGGGAATTCAAAATTCCCTAAGGACCTTGTTGTGGAGGAGGAGATCTAGGCCATTGAAATCCATGTTCAGACAGCGAGAAGTGAGCGCAGGAGGAAAACGGATCTGAGTCATCATATCTGAAGCGCGTGAACCAACAATCCTTGGATCTGGAGAAGGGTGCACAAGACAAGTTCCAATTCAATCATGGTCGTTCATTTAGGAGGACATGTGGCGATATCTCAACATTTCAATGACTCCCAGAGCAAGAAGGTCAAAGAGCATAATTGTTCGAACTCGCGATATGCGAAATTGCAATTCGATCGTGGTCGTCCATTAAGGAGGACACGTGGCAAGATCTCATAATTTTGCTGACTCATAGAGAAAGAAGTTCAAAGAGCATAAATGTTCGAATTCGCGATATGAAAAATCACTATTCGATCGTGGTCATCCATTAAGGAGGGCACATGGCGAGATCTCAGCATTTCGCTGACTCGCAGGGTAAAAAATTCAAAGAGGGAAGTCGTGAGAACTCATGATATGTGAAGTTTCGATGTGCCTTGGAGTTAGGCTCCAGATCGTAGTAAATGGTCACATCGACGGAGGCTAAAGGAGGGAGCTAACAGTTGCTAAGCCCTTTCGTAACTCGAGAGTTGGAGGAGTTAGGGTGCCTTGCATCAGAAGTTCCGAAGTCGTGAAACGCGATGCACCGTTTAGGTTAAGCCTATGGTCACGGGTACTGGTCGTGTGGAGGAGGATAAGGGAAGAGATAGCATGCGCTAGGCCCTTATCGGTTTCAGAGGTTGGGAAATTCAGGGTAACTCACATGTAGAATACTCGACATGCAAAGTCCTGAAACGCCCTTTGGGTAGGCGGGTGGTCACAACCCATGGCCGCGTGAGAGAAACTTGCACTTGGAACTTAATCACGCAGATCGAGTCACAAAAGGAGCTAACTCTCGACACTCCGAGTTTTTCATAGTAGGGAGAAGGGGAAGGTCACGTATGTCATTAAACCTACACTAAGAAACCGAAAGGTTCTGCGTTTAACTATAGAACGAGACCATCCAATCTTAGAGAATTGTTTGGCTTCAGAATTTGAGATTTTGTCCCTTGAGAAAAGAGAAAATTTTTATTCGTCGTCGTGGGTGTGTTACAAATAATAACTAAGTAGGAGGTTTTTAAAACCCTCATCAAGTCCTAGTTCTAACCGATTGGGTATGTAGAGGACCCATGGATCCGTTGGAATCACTTCATGCAAAGGCAAGGGTAGAGTGTGCGATAGTACATCACCGATTTCAAGAAGATGGCGATCATGTTGGGTATATTTCCCAATAATCCAGATGCACTCCTCAAGTATCTTGGGGGTCTACACAATTGCTTGTGAAAGCAGGTGATACTCTTCAAACCAAGGATCATTAGTGAGGCCTATGTGCAAGAATAATATCTAGAGAACATAGGTTGTAACTTAAGGGAATCCAAGTGTTTCTAAACATAAAGACTACCAAGATGATTCCAAGGAGGAGAAGAAGAAGTGGAAAGGAAAAGACAAGAAAGTGACAACCACTGCATATCAGTGGAAGGATCCAAACAACCACTGCAACCATTGTAAAATATATGGTCATACTGAAGATAAGTGTTGGAAACTACATCTAGAGATGAATCCAAAGAATTGTAAGAAAGATGCTAAGAAGAACAAACTACTAGGAATGGATTTGGGAAACTAGGTAGAGAGTAAATCAGATGTGGATGAGAATATTGTCTACACCTTAGTGAAAAAGGAGGTGAATCTGAGTAGTCTTCATCACAAGGAAGAGAAGGATATGACAAAACTCTTCCATATTAAGATCCGGGTCAAAATACCAAGGTGCATGCTCTATTCAATTTTAGTTCACAATCCAACCTTATAGAATTCGATGTAATTAKAAAGTTTGGGTAGGAAKTTCATGATCATCCTAGCCCATATCSATTGGGATGGGTAAATAAGGATGCATAGTTGAAGGTCACAAAATAGCGTACRRTCAAGTTTGATATAAGTGCAGGTTTTATTGATGAAGTGGAGYTAGATGAAATACCCCTTCATGTATGTGGTGTAGATTTTGGAAGCCCCTACATGTATATGAGGGATGTGATCTTCATGAGGAGAGAAAACTTGTAACATCCCCATTATAATCCCTAGTTTAATTAATGCTTAATGTAGATATAATATGTGGCTATGTCCAAAGCGATGTATATGTGAATTGTATTTATGAATTTTAGTAAATAAAATGTGATGTCAAATGATAAGGAGACATGGACAAAGATGGTGGCTGAATTAATCCACATGAGAGAGAAAGTTCTAGGAGAATGGATAAGAGAGGGCTCCAAGGGAGAATTTTATTATCATTATGTATTAAACACTATTTTTTGATTGAGTGTCCCCAAAGCCAATCATTGAATGCATGTAAGAGTGTGGGTGTGATAAGTCACATCCCATAGTTATTGGGAGCATGGGGGCTAAGTAAAATCAACTTAGGGAAGTGTGTAATTCAAGTAATCAAACCAAACAAGAGGAAATTTGTATGGGCAGTTACAACAATTTTAGTCAGTCAATGTTTGTGCATGAACAACAAGTAGATAGTAGAAAAGAGAGCTTGGAGCTGGAACAACCATGGAGAACAAATTCTAGACTATGTTGGAGAATTTTGGAGTTGAAGACTGGAGAGCCATGTTTTTACACCTGGAGAGTGAACTCCTATGTGAGTTTCACTGTAACAACAAGTGTTTGCAGTGATTGTTTTCTGGTATTTTTCTTGACAATGATTTCCCTTGAGTTTCCCAGCTGAGAGATTGTTGGTTACATGTGAAAGCATTCGAAGTTTCAAAATCTATGGCTTGAACCTTTTCAGGTAGCCGAGAAACTTGGGGTAGGAACATATCGGTTGCAAACTCTGAGGGGGGAACCTGACGCCCTCCCAGTGAATGGACAAGCCCTAAAATAATATTTTTGTTAAAAAAAAAAATGTGTGTGTGTTTTCATGATATTTTGCTTTTAGGTAAGGTGATTGAGGAGTTCTTCATTTTTGTTTTCTTATTATAGTATTTTTTGTGCTTTGAATTTTGTTTTCCGAAAGACATTGGTTGACCTTAGTTCATGCGGTATATCAAATTTTGTTCCTGACTCATGCGTACATACAACACAAGAAGCGATGGGAGAATTGCAGTTGTTTTGAAGGAGTTTTGTATATAACCTGTGAAAATAAACAACTGTGGAAAAGTGATGAAGTGTCTGCCTAGTGGTCTGGTAAAACCTAAAGGGAAAGATGGTAAGATGGAAAGGACCACATGTGCCTCAAGACATAGCTAGAAAATTTTTACCTTAACCATCTCATTTTCCAAATAACAGACATCCTCATGTCCCACTCACTCAGGGCATTCTGCCAAAATAAAATCAATTATATAAAATGAGTGCAAAGTAGGAGAGGGTATGCAAATAAATCCATTGGGGCTATGGACTCTTGATCCTTGATGAATGAAACATACTTCAGTGGTTCCAAGAATCCCCTTTAATACTCATCTATCATCATACTCTTAAGCTTGAGTTCAAGTAACTCCTTCATTTTCTTATCATAGTAATGTTTCGTTAGGCACTTCTTTTGAAAATACCTTTTGAATTCTCACCAAGTAACCTTTTTCTCATCAATGTGTTGCACTTGCACAAACTGGTCCCACCACATCGATGCTTTTCCTTTGAGTTGGTAGATGGTGATTCTCCCTTCTTCCTGTGAAGAATAATTATGCAACTGGAAATAATTTATCATGCCTATCATCCATGCATCTGCATCCTTATCCTTCTTTTTGTCACCATCAAATGTAGGGGGGTTTATTTTGTTCATTTGTCCACGTAGCTCATCCACCCCAAAACTCTTCTTATGCTTCCTGAGAGGGGATGGGCTGGAACTAATTTGTGATTTCCAAGTTGAATTCCTTAGGGAATGATGGTGATGTCTTCCAACACTTCTTTCTCTTCTCCTCTCATCATGAGACATGTGACTCCTTGATTTGCTTGACTCGGCCTCCTTATCCATCTTCTTCTCTATTATGTCTAGGCTATGCATCTACTTGAGGTTGAAACCTTCTTGTTTCTCCTTGGGTTTCATAAGCCTCTCATTATCAGTTTTATAGATTTGGAAATATTTTTGTATACTCTTTATGGTCTTTATCCAGTTCATGCTTTCTTCCTTTCGTTCTCCATGTCCGTTCGAATTTGTACCTCCATTACCCATACTGACATACATCCCTATGATCTCATCTTCATGGCTGTAATCCCTCTGTGCATCTTCAATGCCTCCCATGCTTCTGAAATATTTGTTGATACTATTCTTATATAATTGATGTTAACTCTACAAAATGTGCACGAAAGAAGATTTGTTATACTAAATAATTATGAAAACTGTAAAGACTAGGCACATTTATGCTCTATGAGAGAATCAAATCCTTTCTTCCGATTCCTTGTGAATTTCACAGCCTAATTTAATTTTATGGATGAAAAATTGGACTCCTTTTTCCAAGACCTTTCCAATGAGTGATTCCTTACTTAATTCTGAGTTGTGAGAAGAAAGTTATGGTCATTGAAAATTTCCCATTAATTCCTTCTATTCACCCCTCAACCATGTGCAATTCTAAACTATGTTTATGCATATTTGTACCTACTCTTTTGGAATTTTGGCAGGATCCCAACTGGGTTATTTCATCAACATAATTTGAACAATATTTCCAAGTTTCACCTCTATCTGGGTTTTGGGCTGCTAAAAACAACTTGTTGAAGTTTCAAACCAATTAATATTTTTGGCCCTGAATGCTACAGGTACCTTATATGTCCTCTTATACATTTGATGCACCCAAAATTTTAATTTAGCTCCATGGTTGTGTTCTATGACTCAATAGGTTTTTGTAGACTACTCATGTTCCCTAATCCGATTCTGGATCAAGAAGTTATGGCCCTCAGAAGTTAATTGGGTCTTAAATTTTACTCTAAATTGTTTGGCCTATAACTCCCTCATACTAACTCTGTTTGACGAATGGTTTAACCCATTAGAAATATCTCTATGAGATATATTATTTAAGATGCAAAAATTATGTGTTCTGGAAGAAAATACAGTTTCACAATTGACTTCTCAAAAACGTCATTAAGGCATCCGAAAATGTCCTGCAAGTTAAACACCACAAAAATCACTAAAATTTTCTGGTAATTTTCATTTTTTTTTATAATTTCTGCAAAATTTAGCTGGATTGTGCTAACTTGGATGCTAACATGGAATATTGAGTCCACCTGGAACTTTGGAGTGGTTCCCTATCATCCTCCGACCACCATGGATTTTCCCTGTCAACCCATACCTCCTTCTTGTATAGTTGCACATACTAATGTTTTTTTTATCTTTTGAGGGCCCCATAACCCATGGCACCCATTCATTGGGTCGTGGGAATTGGAGGGCCCCATCCTCACCCATTCACCATGTACGTATGAAATTACTTTTCCTTTTTATCGAATGGTTGATGATCAGAGGGCACTGATGATGATCAATGGTCCACGTCGCATTGTGGCCTCCCTTCCCTACCAAACGTTAACATAGTGTCGAGGGGTCACAAAACCTAAACAAGGTTTTGGTCGAGGTAATGTGTCACACATCCATTCATTACATACCACCTTACTTGGGTTAGTCTGACCCCACTTGACCCCCCCACCCACAATTTAGTTTTGCAGTTCTAGGCTCTAAGTTCCACCATGTAGGAGGGCGCCCACCACTGTGGTGCTAGGTCACCTGCCACATGTGTCGCCACACCATCATGTACCTTCCACCATGGAAGTATGCGTCATATGTCTTCCATGTCAGTTGACACGTGGTCCCCACGTCATTCTGATGTTAGCATACGTAAAAATACCAATTTTTTTCCAATTTTGCCTATTTCGAAATTTCCCCAATTGTTGATACCCTATACCATACCTTTGTCCATACATATGAATATCTAGTATATTTCACCCTTATTTAAATTGATCAACC
>JZKD02S1804446.1:590949-613712 GCA_000966675.3 Picea glauca | reverse complement strand
ATATCACTTCATCTATTTCGAGAGTTCGCAAACCAGGTTTTTGGGATATGTGATGACAGGAGAACTTATTGTTAGGTACCCCGAATGCTGAAACACCGAAACACCATATCTCGTCTGCACTATTATTATTTCGGGGTTTCGCACTTCGGGTTTTCGGGACTGGTGGGTGCAAGAGAACTTGCCAATAGGTATCTTAGGTACCGAAACACCAAAACACCCAATATTATCCGTGCTAATCCATTTCGACAGTTCTCCTTTCAGGATTTTGCGTTAGGTGAGAACAAGGGGTCTCACTCCTAGGTTTCCCGGAAGAAGAAAACTCCGAGTCATCAAAATCTCTAAACATACTCCACTATTTCAGGGTTTTCTCCATCGAGATTTCACTAATCGAGGTTTCAAGAATGGAGAATACGTGGGGCCCACACTTAGGTACCCTGAGTGCCAAAACACCGAAGTATAATAACTTCTCTACACTCTATCTTTTCGGGGTTTCACAAGTCGGGATTTCAATACTTACGAGTACAAGGGAAACTTACCCCTGGGTTGTTCTGGGTACCGAAACGCTGAAATGCTGAACCAAGTCACACTATGCCAATTCGGGATTCTGCGAGTCGGGGTTTCATATATCAGAACCTCGCGATACAAGAGGTCGAAGATTCACACTCCTCTACTACCTGAATACCAAAAAGTTGATACGCTCGCTCATCATACACTTGACCAAATTCAGGGTTTCGTGGATCGAAGATTCGCGATGTGCGCAGACAGGAGGTCTCGCATCTAGATCTTCCAGGAGTCGAAACTCCAAAGTACCAACTCTTAACCTGCGCATCTATTTCGGGATTTCACCCATCGAAATTTCACAGGTTAGGGATTCGGGACTTGCGAGTACAAGGAACTCACCTCTAGGTATCCCGGGTACCGAAACTCCAAGATCTTAGAACTTCTCCATGTTATTACCATTTCAGGATTTCACAAGTCGGGGTTTCGGGACTTGTAGGTGTAAGGGAATACTCCCTTGAGTATTCTGGGTGCCAAAACATCGAAATTTCCTAACTTATCCGCATGATATCATTTTGGGATTTCGTGAATCGAGGTTTCGAGACTTGTGAGTACAAGGGAACTCGCACTTAAGTGCCCCGGGTGCCGAAACACCAAAATGTCCTAAGTTTAAGAGGACCATTCTCTCTCGTGTAGGGCTTTTCAGACTTACGCCATAAAATCCTCTGGCGGATTCTTGGGTAAACTTTAAAAATGGTGTCCCTATGGGGAGATCTATCCAGGGAATTACTTGAGACAAATTAGGGAATAAGTTTCCTGAGAACAGACTTGAATACTGAATCCGTTCAAAATATACATATATATAAATATAAATATATACGTAAGACATATGTGGTCTTTCCAATATAAGCATGCAACCACCGTTTCTGATCAAACACCATACAGATAGTCTTATATAGAAATTGTTGGTGCAATTATTTGCATAATATATTACCAAACATAAATTATCAACCGGGATTCGTAATCAGTAGAGTTGATGCACTATATGTGCCAATAACAGATAGGTTCCTATGTCTGTTTAGTATAGATAAGAAAACCATTTAGAAACCAACAGACTTTTAAAAATAACAATCTTCACACAATTTGAAAGCTGAAAAGAAACACTCATAAACAAACAACACTCATAAACAAGCAAAAGATCTTGCTCAGGTGATGGACATGTTCATTGATGGCTCATGAAAAGAAAAGATGAACTTTGATTCTATCTCCTGAAACAATTAAACTAACCTGTGGGATGCTCCATTAAATTTCGTGTATGGTGAAAGATGGAGATCCAATTGTTCCTACATTAGCACACTTCGCAACACATTCGAATAGTGAAATCAAACAAAATAACATGAAATCAAAATAACCAGTACATGAAATCAAAATCTACACTAACAATTTACAATAAGCTTACCAAGATGGATCGGTGGCCCTTGTCGATGCCAACATGGAAGCTTTAGATCAACAGATGATAACTTCGAAGAGAGACAAAATCACTGAATCCAAACTTGCATTAATCTTCAACATGTAGGTTTACAAAAGGAGTCTCTTCATGAATCCAATCTACATCATAACAATTCTCCTCAAGAACCTATCTCATAACAATTCCCCTAATCTACATAATAATAAATCTTCTCCTCAATCTACATAATAATGATTCTCTCATTTCTTCACATAATATTGATTCTCCTTCCCTGATCTACATAATAATAATTCTCCCCCTTCATGAAGAGAAGCCACTCTCTTTTATACATGAAATCTTTGAAAAGGAGATAAACATCTCATAATTACAGATCCACTTTTCTCTCAACCCATTACCCTTTATTACAAAATATAATCCCTTCAAATCCTCACACATATCTCTCATATATCTTGGATAAGATATGACAACCAAATCTCCATGATCTTCTCCTTGGATTACGATTGAATTATCTCCTCATATCTTTGAAATGGTGGAGAAAGTATTTGAGAAGTCTTTTGAATTAATCCTTCACATATTCTTACATATGATAAAGCTCACACATTTTTGAGATATATGAAAACATGTCAATTTTCAAATATTTAATAAAAAATTCCCTTTTAATACTAAAATAAATGATTTGGAAAATAATAAGGTTTAAACCATATTTAATTATGAAAATGGTATCATGAAAGGTTAATGGGGCAATGAAAAGTGAAGACTGATGAAGGGAAAGGTGGATGGAAAGACGACATTTTTGAGTCCCAACATACCCCCCAATTGAACTTGTTGCATATCCTCATGCAACTATGCATGGGTCTTCTCAAGAAATTTTGGCATCTGAACTTTGGCTTTGAGTGATGATAATGAGTATTTCCAGGATGGGATTTATATGAGTAACAACTAGCATTTTCTTATAGTTGGTTTTTGTGTGACAACCATGAAGATAGAGAATGTTGGTTCTTGTGTAAGCAACATTCATTTCATTATATATATATTTTCTTGTTGTTATAATAATAAAATTTTGGTTCTTGTGTAAACAACATTCATCTCTTTGTTGTTATGATAATAAAATGTTGGTTCTTGTGTAAACAACATTCATTTCATTATTTGTTCTGTCGCTTGTTATGATAATAATTCACCCACTTTCCTGCTAGACTAAGAATACATCACTAAGTATAAGAAATCCCTTTTTACATATTTGTGAATCATGCCAGTATGTAAATCAATGCTTATGAAGCAAAGTTCAACAAAGTATCGTTGGAAGAAAAAAATGTTGGTAAATGGAAAATGAGATGAAAAATGGAGTGGTGGTGGAAAAAAATGGAGTGATGATGGTGGATATAGTTACCCGCCCCCCCCAACTGAATTGATTGCATGTCCTCATGCAACATGGCATGAGTCATAGAAGCTAAAAGGAAAGGGAGCATGGTGAGGGATTTTCCAAATTCATTCACTCTAGCATGTAATTAATCGCATGATTAAAGAGTAGAAAACAACATACCTCCACTTACCCAAAAACTAGAGGAACTATGTAATAGGAATATGGCTAATGCAGTTGTTGGAGCATAGAAGACATCGTTGCTGCATGATCATGTGAAAGGTGATTGCTATTATAGCTGCGACTGCTGTAACTGCGAGATCAGAGAATGTAAAGTGGAGGAATCTGAACTGCTGCTGATGAATCATGGAAAAGAGGAAGTATGAAAGTGGAACTGTAATACTCTCATGTAGCTGAAGTCATGCTGCTGTAACTGCTGAGGAGTCATGGAAAAGTGTATAGTCTTCACCTGCTGCGAAACCCGATGGTACAATTCTAGTCATGCGAATGAATGTGTCGATGTCGAGCATGAAGAGAAGTCATTGGATTACCGACCATTAATGAATGTCGTTAACCAATGCGAGGCAAACTCACCATTGATGTCAATGAGTGTCAAGGTACCCGAGTACATCTTGCGAAGTGCGAATGAATGAGCTGATGTCGAGCCACTTGCAAGATCTGACGATCAAGGGACATTGATGTATTCCCATGATTGTCAGCGAGAGAACTTGCCATTAAGGCATGCAAGCCTCTAGGTACTCAAATAGACTCTAGTCTATATCCCATATAAGGTGCCGAGGTTGATGGGGCAAGACTTGTTGAAAGGTAGGCCTTAAGGAATCCCACATTAGTCAACACGAGTGCTGATAAAAAGATTGGTAGGACTATAGGAAAGATCTCAGTAGCAACAATGTTTATAACAAGGTAATGTAGTCGTCAAAAGGGAACTGAATGGTTTTATTGGCAAGGCAAAAAGAATGGAAAAATAGGAAAGAGTTGTATGCGACTCAGAAAGATAGCCATGTGTGAAGTCATGAAGGATAAGGTGATGGAAAGTGGACTTCAACATAGATGATCAATGTGCGTTGAAGGAAAAATGAGGGTAAACATTCATGACGCAAATGGGTTTATGAACGGTTTCTTGTGTAACTGAAAACATCATGAGATGTATGAAGATCAACTCCTTCAAGCTGCCCAACAAAGCACATGTCATGGAAAGAGTTTATGATTTTTCGAAAATCACTTCAAAATGAGATGCGGTCGTCTTCATTCCTGCATTCGATCTTAGTACTAATCCTGCAATTAAACTTGTGAGACTATCGTAAAACAAAAATGCAAGATTAAGTATGAATGCAACAAATTAAAGAAAAAAAATGTGTTTTACCAGTTGTTGTTGCACGCTTATTCCAGGGTTGATTGCTGCATGAAGTGACTTAAGAAAAAAAATCATTGTAAGGTGTAAAAACATTCTTGTTTTCAATGATAAAAAGATCCATTTGCAAATTTTTTATTTATTTATTTTTACAATAAAACAAAACAAATAAAAAGATTACTATTTTGGTTTTGTTTTACCATGTTGTGTTTTATTTTTTATTTTATATATAACTATATATATATAGTTCTAAAGAATTATTTATTGCAAAACATATTCAGGCTTACAGCCTTAAAAACAATACATCCATGGTCTTGTTGACCTTGAACAATCGCTCACAGCCTCAAGCCATGCCGCCACTGGATGCTGTTCGAATTATTTGGAAAATGGATGATCCGATCACAACAAAGACAAAGAAACCAAGCACAATTGGCCCAACTAGATACGAATTGGCTTTCTTCACTGTTGTTTCAGGGACAACTCCCCTCTTCAGAATGTTTTTTTTTTTTTTGAAACTTTGCACTTTTCCTGTCTGCAAGGCGCCTAGATGTAGTTATTTTTGCTCGAGAGGTTGCACTGCCGAGGTTCGATCTGCAAGTTCTGGCTGCAATTCACAAAGAAATCGCCAAATATGTTGAGGTCCGCAAATCTTGGCAAAGCAAACAACATAAACCCTGAACTAATTTAATAGTAATATCTAAACCAACCGCGCCAAAATGTTGGTGCCGACCCTGCCCAAAGTTTGCCAAAATCAATTATTTGCTGGACGATAACGAAAAGAGTGGAAGTTTGAGCGAAAATACTACAATGGTTTTGAAAAAACTAAAATATGTTACAACTTCCCGCCGTTTTAGAGATTATGACTTCACTCCAAAGAAGGCGCTCATCTAAGCTGCCATTTCGCCAAACTTAGTGGGAAACCCCATCATCCATCTACCATTGCACGCGGTAATCGGAGATAATAATTAGGAACTTACCTAACCGTCTAATTTTTGCTGCGGTGGTTATATATTGGGAGGAGTCTGTAGCGGATACAGAAGGTGTAGACAGTCTAGCTGGTAGACGAGATTGGAGTATTGGGGTATGTTGGTGGTGTGGAAAGCGAATGGGAATGCCAGGTTGCTGGCTGCCATGGCCGCCATCATTTGGACGACGAGATAGGTTTCCGGACTGCTGCCCAGTGCGAAGTAAGCGTTGCCCAAATTACATTACCACACTTCGCAACACATTACCACACTGTTCCAACTGTTCCTACATTACCACACTTCGCAACACATTCGAATAGTGAAATCAAACAAAATAACATGAAATCAAAATAACCAGTACATGAAATGAAAATCTACACTAACAATTTACAATAAGTTTACCAAGATGGATCGGTGGCCCTTGTCGATGTCAACATGGAAGCTTTAGATCAACAGATGATAACTTCGAAGAGAGACAAAATCACTGAATCCAAACTTGCATTAATATTCAACAGGTAGGTTTACAAAAAAAGTCTCTTCATGAATCCAATCTACATCATAACAATTCTCCTCAAGAACCTATCTCATAACAATTCCCTTAATCTACATAATAATGAATCTTCTCCTCAATCTACATAATAATGTTTCTCTCATTTCTTCACATAATATTGATTCTCCTCCCCTGATCTACATAATAATAATTCTCCCCCTTCATGAAGAGAAGGCACTCTCTTTTATACATGAAATCTTTGAAAAGGAGATAAACATCTCATAATTACAGATCCACTTCAAAATATAATCCCTTTATTACAAAATATAATCCCTTCAAAATATAATCCCTTTATAATCCCTTCAAAATATAATCCCTTTATTACAAAATATAATTTCCCTTTATTACAAAATATAATCCCTTCAAATCCTCACACATATCTCTCATATATCTTGGATAAGATATGACAACCAAATCTCCACGATCTTCTCCTTGGATTGTGATTGAATTATCTCCTCATATATTTGAAATGGTGGAGGAAGTATTCGAGAAGTCTTTTGAATTAATCCTTCACATATTCCTACATATGATAAAGCTCACATATTTTTGAGATATATGAAACCATGTCAATTTTCTAATATTTAATCACAAATTCCCTTTTAATACTAAAATAAATGATTTGGAAAATAATAAGGTTTAACCCATATTTAATTATGAAAATGGTATCATGAAAGGTTAATGGAGCGATGAAATGTGAAGACTGATGAAGGGAAAGGTGGATGGGAAGATGTTATTTCTGAGACCCAACAAAAATCATTCATAATTTCACAAACCATGAGCATATATGTCAGAATATTTAAATTCAAGATAGAAGATATAACACTTATCAGAGAAACACCAGGTGTGATGCAACTATTGAGAGGGTTGCTCGTTTGCTCCTCATGAGTTAATGAGGGATGGAGATGAACCACCCATCCGTGGAAGCCTCAGACCTGACCACCGCGGGGAAGTTCGTGCCACACACAATTTCACTGGGAAAGAAAAGGTAGGAAAGAGGTGTGGGAGGGGGTCAGACGCGACAGAGATTGCAAGAGGGGAGAAATCGGAAGGACTCTAGAAAAATATAGAGAGTGATTAATGAGCAGAGAAGAAGGAGAGTAACTTTCGTTCTTGACTTCTGACGAACAGAGACTCAGTCTCATAGCATCATGGTCTAAGCTCGGGGGTGGCTAGTGGTAAATCTATTCGGAATCGTTGAGCCTACGGTTGGGTGGAAATGAGCACCCCTCTCAGCAGTTGCATCACACCTGGTGTTTCTCTGATAAGTGTTATATCTTGTATCTTGAATTTAAATATTCTAACATATATGCTCATGGTTTGTGAAATTATGAATGATTTCTGTATAAGACTATCTGTATGGTGCTTGATCAGAAATGGTGGCTGCATGCTTATATTGGAAAGACCACATATGTCTTACGTATATATTTATATCTATATATATATATGTATATTTTGAATGGATTCACTATTCAAGTCTGTTCTCAGAAAACTTATTCCCTTATTTGTCTCAAGTAATGCCCTGGATAGATCTCCCCATAGGGACACCCTTTTTAAAGTTTACCCAAGAATCCGTCGAAGGATTTTATGGCGTAAGTCTGAAAAACCTTGCACGAGAGAGAATGGTCCTCCTAGACTTAGGACATTTCGACGTTTCGGCACCCGGGGTACCTAAGTTCAAGTTCCCTTGTACTCGCAAGTCCCAAAACCCCGATTTGTGAAATCCTGAAATGATATCATGCAGATAAGTTAGGACATTTCAGTGTGTTGGCACCCGGAATACTCAAGGGAGTATTCCCTTGCACCCGCAAGTCTCGAAACCCCGACTTGTGAAATCCCGAAATGGTAATAATATGGAGAAGTTCTAAGATCTCAGAGTTTCGATACCTGGGATACCTAGAGGTGAGTTCCTTGTACTTGCAAGTCCCGAATCCCTGACCCACAAAATTCCAATGGGTGAAATCCCAAAATAGATGCGCAGGTTAAGAGTTGGTACTTTGGAGTTTTGGCTCCCAGAAGATCTAGATGCGAGACCTCTTGTCTGCATACATCGTGAATCTCGGATCCGTGAAACCCCAAATTTGGTCGAGTGTATGATGAGCGGGTGTATCGGATTTTCGGTATTCGGGTAGTCGAGGAGTGTGAATCTTCGACCTCTTGTAGTGTGACTTGGTTCGACATTTCGGTGTTTCAGTACCCAGAACAACCCAAGGGTAAGTTTTCCTTGTACTCGCAAGTCCCAAAATCCCGACTTGCGAAACCCCGAAAAGATAGAGTGTGGAGAAGTTATTATACTTAGGTGTTTCGGCACCCAGGGTACCTAAGTGTAGGCCCCACATACTCGCCAGTCTTGAAACCCCAATTAGCAAAATCTCAATGGAGAAAACCACGAAATAGTGGAGTATGTTTAGATATTTTGATGACTCAGAGTTTTCGTCTTCTAGGAAACCTAGGAGCACGACCCCTTGTTCTCACCTAATGCGAAATCTCAAAAGGAGAAATGTCGAAATGGCTTAGCACGGATAATATTGGGTGTTTCAATATTTCGATACCCAAGATACCTATTGGCAAGTTCTCTTGCACCCACTAGTCCCGAAAACCCGAAGTGAGAAACCCCAAAATAATAATAGTGCGAAAAAGATATGGTGTTTCGGTGTTTCGACATTCGGGGTACCTAACGATAAGTTCTCCTATCGTCGCATATCCCAAAAACCCAGTTTGCAAACTCCCAAAATAGACAGAGTGATATATATATATATATATATGTATGTATGTAGGTAGGTTTCGGTGTTTCGACTCTCAGGAAACCTAAGTGAAAAACTTCCTGTCGTTGCATAACCCGAAATCCCGAAGGGTAGAGTAGCAAGGCTTAATCTGAGTTGTTGTTAATCTGGTTAAGTGGTTAGACCCATTTCGGGTTTTGTTCCTTTGAAGGACAAGAGAGAAAAAGGGAAATACATGCATCACAATTTCTCGAATCGTGAAATTTGATGAGCACCTCTCCGATAAGGACCGAGGTCATAGCCATCGATCACATGAGTACAGATAAGGGATGGAAGGGTGTGTATCAGGCCCCGTAGGGATTCGGGAAATTCCATTCCCCGGAGAAAAGAAGAAAAAGGTAAAACATTTTCTAGCCCCTTGGTGGGTGTGTTATAAGTGGACTACCTAAGGACTATCAAACCAGGATTGAATTTGACGAACCAAATACCCTAGAAGATACTATCCGAAAGGAAAGATATTGTTATGAACAACTTGGGCATCGGACATGACCTCGCGAAGGCTGGAACCAAAAGAATAGTTTAGGATTCTAGAAAAGGGGGTTTAAATCCCCAAGATTTAGGGACTATAAAAAGAACTCAAGGATGAGCTTCCCAGCCCAGAGTGTACACCAACAGAACTTTCCCTCCTTGAGAAGAAATAAACTTTCTAGATCTGCCCCAGTAAAGACTGATAACCCAAAGAGAGAACCTTTGAAATGTTGGGGTTGTGGAGAAGAACATCTACTGAGGGACTGCCCGCACCGACAACAGAACAACTGAACAATTTACAATGTTCAAGAAGCTACCACCTTCAATAAGGTGGCCAGGAGCGTGCTGCAAATTTATGTAGCCTTGGATAATAACCAAGCTGACCACCAAGCTTCAATGGTGGAAATCGAAGGTATGATCACCAACCACCTAGTGTCTATTTTGATTGACCCTGGTTCAAATTCGAGTTATATAGCCCCTATGACTGTTGATAAATGTAAACTATAGCCACATAAAAATGCCAAACCATGGTTAGTACAGTTAGCCACTGACACCAAAAGAAGGGTAGCCGAGGTCATACCAACCTGCCAATTAATTATGGGTGAATTCCCCACCCAAGAAACCCTTAACATATTACCCTTGGGATCGTATGATCTGTTGATTGGTATGGACTAGATAGCCACCCACAAAGCCAAACTGGACTGTTACCATAAAACCTTGAAATGTGTAAGCGAAGAAAGAAGGAGAATAACCCTTCAAGGGATCCAAAAACCTGTCTCGGTGAGACAAATATCAGCTCTTCAAATGAGAAAGTATTGCAGAAAAGGATGTCCACTATATGCAATACAGGTGTTGAAAACAATTGAAGGTGACAAACCAAGCCTCGAAGACCACCCCACACTAAGAGAATACAGAGATGTATTTTCGAAAGAGGTACTGGGTCTACCTCCGAGAAGGGACATCGACTTCTCAATAGAACTTGCACCAGGAGTAGTGCCAGTATCTAGGAAACCCTACAGGATGAGCACACCTGAGCTAGTTGAACTTAAATTACAACTGAAAGAAATGATGGACAGAGGCTATATCCGACCCAACGTGTCTCCATGGGGAGCACCAGTCCTGTTTGTGAAAAAGAAAGATGGTACCCTCGGACTGTGTATAGATTATAGACAACTCAATAAGGTAACCATAACGAACAAGTACCCCTTACCCAAGATCGATGACTTGTTCGATCAATTGGGAGGTGCCTCTATCTTCTCGAAGATTGAATTGAGATCTGGATACCATCAAGTCCGAATCAAGGGCGAAGACATCCACAAAACTATCTTTAGGACGAGATATGGTCACTATGAGTTTGTGGTAGTACCATTCGGATTGACCAATGCCCCTACCACTTTTATGTGCTTGATGAACAGTGTGCTAAGAAAATTCATAGACAAATTTGTACTGGTTTTTATTGACGACATATTAATTTACTCCAAGAATAGAGAGGAACATGAGGAACACGTTAGGCTTGTGCTTCAAGTGCTAAGAGAACATCAACTCTATGCAAAATTTAGCAAGTGTGACTTTTTCCAGAAGAAAATACATTACTTGAGACATGTCCTATCTGAAGAAGGGGTAGTGGTAGACCCTGATAATATCAGGTCTATCATGAAATGGCCCACCCTGAAGGAGGTTTCAGATATCAGATCCTTTATGGGCTTGGCAGGATACTATAGGATATTTATAAAAGGATTCTCCAAGATTGGGTGTCCAATCACTACCCTCCAGAAGAAGGGGACAAAATTCATGTGGACAAAAAAATGTGAAGAAAGATTTCAAACCCTGAAACATCCACTGACCCACGCACCCATACTGAAGATTGTCGATTCTGAAGCTAACTTCCTCATGTGCACAAATGCCTGTAACGAAGGGCTCGAAGGAGTCTTTATGCAAGGAGGAAGTGTGGTCTGCTATGAATCCCGAAAATTGAATGAGCACGAAGTCAACTATGTGACCCATGATCTAGAGCTGGCCGCCATAGTGCACGCCTTGAAAATGTGGAGGCATTACCTCCTGGGAAGAAAATTTGTACTTATGACAGACCACTGTGGATTGCGATATCTGTTTGACTAACCAAAGCTCAATGCCATACAAGCTAGGTGGATGGCCCTCCTCAATGAGTTTGATTTTGAAATCAAACATATTAAGGGAAAGGAAAATAGGGTGGCCGATGCCCTTAGCAGAAGCATGAAAACAATTCTCCTAGCAGTGGTAAGCACCTGCGAGACGGATGTCAAGGAAAGAGTTAGAAATGCACAAGAGACAGACACATTCTTCCAGACTGTGACCTCGTACCTACAACAAGAACCCATAGGGATAAAGTATGGAGGCTACCAGATGATGGAAGGAGGTATACTCACTTACATAAACAAATTGTATATCCCAGATTGTGACGACTTGAAGAGGTTCATAATGGATGACCTGCACAAAAGACCCTATACTGGCCATCCAGGATACCAGAAGATGATCAGGGCCACCAGGAAACAATTCTATTGGCCTGGATTGAAGAAAGACATAGCTGAGTACTTAGCAAAATGCATAGAATGCCAACAGGTAAAAGAAGAACATTGACACCCAACAGGATTATTACAACCTCTACCAATCCTGAAATGGAAATGGGAAACCATCTCCATGGATTTCATCACCGGATTACCAACCTCAACCAAACAGAATGACGCCATCATGGTAGTGGTGGATAAATTGAGCAAGTCCACTCATTTTATCCCCGTCAAGTCAACTTGTAAGGCAATAGACATCGCCAACATATTCATGAAGGAGATATTTAGACTGCATGGTATGCTGAAAGAGATCGTGTCTGACAGAGAAAAAATTTAATTCCAACTTTTGGAAATCACTGATGGCTAGTTTGGAGACCAAGTTACTATTTAACACATCCTATCACCCTCAAACCAATGGACAGATGGAAAGGGTGAACCAAATATTAGAATACATGCTCAGGATGCACGTAATGCATCAACCCAAAAAGTGGGAAGATTTCCTGCCATTGGTGGAATTCACTTACAACAACGGCTACCAAGAATCCCTGAAGACGAGCCCTTTCGAAGTCCTCTATGATAGGCCGTGCAATACACCAGTCAGTTGGAGTAATCCCGTAAACAGAGTTACTATTGGACTTGACATGTTGAAAGAAATGGAACAACAAGTGACTCAGATAAAACAAAATCTAAAGGTCACTCAGAACCGACAGAAAAACTACGCCGACAAAAGAAGAACTCCAAGAGAGTTCTAGGCGGGAAACCACGTATACCTCAGAGTTAGTCCTAGGAAGAGTTCCCTGAGGATGGGATCCTATGCCAAGTTGGCACCTCAGTATTATGGACCCTTTGAAGTTCTATATAGAGTGGGACCTGTAGCCTATAGGCTAGCACTTCCTCCCACAGTAAAAGCACATAATGTTTTCCATGTTTCATTATTGAAGAAATATGTACATGATTCTAATCATTTAATTGACTGGTCTGTAATCTAGGTGGAACCGGAGGGATAATTCCTACCAGAACCTCAATGCATACTGGAAAGAAAGGAAACCTCGCTAAGGAACGGAACCATTATACAGGTCAAGGTGCAATGGAAACATTTTGGCCCAGATGAGGCTACATGGGAAATGGAAGATTCCATGAAACAAGCATATCTGATTTTGTTTACCTCTGTACATACATGTCATATTGATAAATAGAACATCGAGGATGATGTTCCTTTAAGGGGGAGGGAATTGTAACATCCTGTTTCCCCAGTCTATAAAAATAACTATACTGGCCAAGAACTATGGCAAACTCAAATATTGTGAATGTTTGATTTAACATACCTTAGTATAAAAGGTCCGAGGAATGTAAATGATGTATGAATATATGTTGCATGACTGCTGAGAGGGGGATGTGGTGAAAAGAGACCGCGATGGCTGATGAGAGGTGGTGGAAGGGGCCAGGAGTGGCTGCGTTAACTTCCACTAAACCAAAACCATACTGGTTTGTACATGCTCGGGAAAACCAAATCTCACTCTCGGACCCCGAAATGAATTACCCTCCTAGATGGTAGGTAGGGAGGCTCCTCAAGAGTAAATGAAGGGATGGGGCAAACCTCCTATCTGTAGAAGCTCTCAGACCTGACCATCGGACAGGGAATTTCATGCCACACGCAACCTCGTAGGAGGGAAGAAGTGTGGAAGGGGGGGAGAGAAGAGCATACAGACACACACACACAACAGGAATCGCGACAGGAGAACTAGAGGAACTCTGGGAAATACAGTGAGTCATGAGAAGAGGAGAAGGAGAGTTACCTTCATCCTAGACTTCCGACAAGCGGGAAGTAAGAGATTGAGTTTCAAAGCCTTGTGGTCTAGCTAGGGGGTGGCTAATGGTAAATCCATTTGGAATCACTGAGCCTACGGTTGGGTGGAAAAGAGCACCCCTCTCAGCAGTTGCATTACACTTGGTGTTTTCTGATAAGTATTTATGTCATGTATTTTGGATTGAATGTTCCTAGAATGCATGCTCATGGTTGTGCACTCATGAATGGTTTCTATATAGAAGCATTTGCCTAGTGTGTTTGATCGGAAAAGACAGATGCATGCTTATACTTGTACAAACATATTCGGTTCATTTATATATATGTATACATATACATTGAACAAGTTCAGATTCCAAGTCCGTCCTCGGGAGATCTGTCCCATTTACTTGACTCACGCGATGTCTTGGTTGGATTTCCCTGAAGGTGCCTCCTTTTGGGAAGGTTCCCTCACTATTCCAGAGCTGGAGTGAGTTCCTTGAAAGGACTATTGTTTAAGTAAATATCTAAGCTTACCTCACCCCTATCACAGAGGTCATAGCTCGATAAATTAAGAAGGCCTTTCAGTCATGTCCCCAATCTTGGTGATAATTACCCAAGAATCCGTAGAAGGATTTTATGGCCTAAGTCTAGAGACCTTGCACCAGCAATAATGGTTCCCTCAGAGTTTGGTCTTTCGGTGTTTCAGCACCCAGGAAATCCAGGGGTAAGTTCCCTTGTACTCGCCAATCATGAAATCCCGAAGTATGAAACCCCGAAAAGGTATAGCATGGATAAGTCTTGGTGTTTTGGTGTTTCGGCAACCAGGAAACCCAAGGGTAAGTTCCCTTGTACTCGCCAATCGTGAAATCCTAAAGTATGAAACCCCAGAAAGGTATAGCATGGATAAGTCTTGGTGTTTCGGTGTTTCGAAAATCAGGAAACCCAAGGGTCAGTTTCCTTGTATGCTCCAATCATGAAATCCCGAAGTATGAAACCCCGAAAAGGTCTAGCATGGATAAGTCTTGTTGTTTCGGTGTTTTGGCAACTGGGAAATCCAAGGGTCAGTTTCCTTGTATTCGCCAGTCCCGAAATCCTGACTTGCAAAACCCCGAAATGAACTTAGCGTTATATATATATATATATCGGTGTTTCGTAGTTTTAGCTCCTAGATACCCTAGTACAAGACCTCTTGTCCTCGCATATCGTGAAATATGGACTTATGAAACCCCGAAATGAACTTAGCGTTATGTGTGTGTGTGTGTATATATATATATATCAGCGTTTTGGAGTTTCGGCTCCGGGAAAACTCAGATGCGAGACCTCTTGTCATTGCATATCACAAAATTCCGACTTGTGAAACCCCGAAACGAGCTTAGCATATATATATGAGCTTTGGAGTTTCGGCTCCTGGGAAACTCAGATGCGAGACCTCTTGTCATCGCACATTATTAAATCTCGACTTGCGAAATCCCGAAATGAGCTTAGCGTATATATATGAGCTTCGGAGTTTCAGCTCCTGGGAAACTCAGATGTGAGACCTCTTGTCATTGCACATCGCAAAATCCCAACTTGCGAAACCCCAAAACATGCTTAGCGTATATACATGAGCTTCGGAGTTTCGGCTCCCGGGAAACTCAGATGCGAGACCTCTGGTCATCCCACATCACGAAATCCCGATGTGAGAAACCCCAAAATGAGCCTAGTAGATATATGGGCTTCGGTGTTGCGGCACCCAAGAAACCAAAGGGTATGAACCCTCGTCTTCATACATCGCGAAATCTCGATACATGAAGTCCCGGTAGGTGAAATCCCAGAGTGGCTTGGTGTGAATAGGATTTCGAGTTTTGGGGTGTTGAAGGACTCGACTCCTTTGCATTTTGAACTCTCAATTTCTGAGGTCCCGAAATGCGAAAGGCACCTCTTGAATTAGCCTAGGGTCACAACCGATGGACACGTGGAAGTAAATCCTACACTTGGTGTGTGAATTGTATAGGATGGATTTTCAACAAAAGAACCCGTGAATTGGTTTGGTGAAGGTCCCGATTGGAAGACCTAGCCTACACTAGAACCTCGTAAGAATTTGGGAACTCTGTCCCTCTACAATGAAGGAGAAAGAAAAAGGAGAAAAATCTTAGCTCCCATAGTGGGTGTGTTACATCGAACATCTTCCATCGATTTTTATATAATAAAAGGTACCATATTTGTAAAGATGTGACTAGACAATGGATTATAGGTATTTTTCCTGGATTCACTATTCCCAATGTTATATGTGTTGTCATATCCAAAGTTTTTCATCGTATTTGGTATTTTTGAATCATATATTTTGTTATGCAATGGTCGAAGGTGGATTAATGCTAGCATTAGATCAAATGTTTCCTTTAGCAATTCCTGCTAGGTAAAATACATTGTCTACCATATTAGTATGTTTGTTTTTTGTTTTATTGTTCCAGGTTTTGAGAGAATAGATCTTCCATACTGCATTTTTTCTTAAATGTTTGTACAGGGCTAGGCCCTTGGGTGGTCCTGGCAGTCTTAAGTGTTTACCTGATAGTTTGAATGTTTATTTTGCAAATGCGTTGGGATACAATTTTTTTCTTTTTTTTTTATGGTCGACATCGTTGCTTCAGTGGTCGATGCTTCGTTCAAGGATTGTTGTTCTTGTTTGATTCAACTTTGCAAAGTTGAGGTCCTGCAACTGCAGTTGGACATTTTAGTGGTTATTCACTGGTTTGTTGTTCTTCAACTTTGCAAGTTGTTGGACCTGTTATTGCGGTTTCCAGTTTTCGTAGCTGGCCTCTTGTCATCCCTCATTGATGGGTAAGTTTCCCTGTTGTTGTTCTTCAATGGTGGGGGTCCCTGGCTCCAAATTATGTTGTAGACCATCTTTGTTTGTGCTCTTAATTTCTGTTCCTGGAAACCATGCGTCTTCATATGTTGGCAATGACGTTCATAGCTGTTTAGAGAATTGTAATGCGAAGGGGTTCTCGAAAAATAGTTCTAGATGTAGGGAAATATTTTATTCCGTGGGTCGGAAAACTGCGCCCACCTATTGTCTTTCTGCCTAGTAAATTTATGGTGTTATTTGTGTTATTTCTTCTGTTTGGTGCCCATTTTTGGGCTTGTAGTTTACCTATTTTTCTTTCCTTTTTTTGTTGGGGTGCTATTATTTTTTTTTTCCCATTTTCTTTGTTTTCAGACAAAGTGAAAGTATGTAACAAACACCTTCAAAATCAGAGTTGAGAGGATGGAAGAAGTAATAGATGTTGAGTCGTATAAAATAGATAAATAGTCCATTATACATGGTAGCATTGACATGGATTTGCATAGCAATGGCCTCTTTAGATTGGACGCATTCTTGTATACTGCAGGGGATTGCCTTTTTGATACATTCCAGGTTCTACTGCATTTCCGGTATTCGTCGAACGAGCTATGCAATGGATTAATAGATTATTTTTTAGTCTGTTTCAAAAATGGCGAGGCGGAGGCATTGAACTCCTATGACTATGAACTGGAATCTGATTTTCTTGGGCAGTTGCATGGAATACATGATGTTGCTATGTATTTTTCAAAGATGAGATTGTCTTCATCTCTAGCTCTCCTGCACATGAGAGGGGACTCTAGGGAGACACATTTTGTATACGGTGGCTTTCTAACTAGCTCAATATATCGGTTGGAATATGGTCATTGACAAGAAAAAGAAGATATCTACTATTCAACAAAGGTGCCTCTGCCAATCCATATTGCATCTTGTTCCATGATGCCAATGGTCTCAATGGTCATTATGAACCACTCCTGTATAGAAAAATTTCCATATGCAATGTTGAAGTAGCTCATATTTACTTGTCCCTCTTTTGAAAAGACCTCGAATCGCAGTGGGAACGGATTATGCATCGCATAGATTACCAATTTGCCATGGTTTGCAGCTGGAAACAAATGTTGTGTCTAACTATGGAGATAGTCTGTTTAATGCAATTTGTTGTTTGGTAGCAGCAGATTTTGATGTGCAGTTGTTGCGGCTTTACATAGTGCATTCCTTTTGCAATGCAATTGTAGGTGGCAACCAATAGGATTTTAGGTTCTTGCATCAGAACCTTTTTCCATATCTCCTGGAAAATATGTCGGAAGTTGGAACTTGGCAGGAATACCTTGTAAACACGATGCTTCCATATGAAAAAGGGAACATGGAGGGTTGTAGATTCTATTTCCAATCGTTTTCTATGATATTTGGAGTAAATTTCTAGTTCTGGTCGGCGTTTCTAGATGGCACTTTCCATTCCTGGTTTACTGATTCAAATTATGATCGTACATTTAACATCCTCTTGTTGAAAACAGATACAACACATATCCATTATGAACCTTTTCTTCGACATATCCGTGGTTCAGGGTTGGATGTCCATGCCACCCAAACCTCATCGAATCTGCGTACATGCATAATGCTTTTTAGTGAGAATGAAACTCTTGCTAGGTGTGATATGGCCATAGAGGGCTCGAAAAAAAAAATGATGCGTAGAATTCATTACAATTATGATGAGCCCACATAGGGCTTAAACAAAAAACGTAGAGTAAGTTATCAGAACTTGAAAAAATCTATGCGTCAAATTCATCCCAGTTGTGATGAGGCCACACAGGCCTTGAACAAAAAGCGCAGGCTAGGTTATCAGCACCTAGCTCAGAGCGAAATTCATACCAATTGCCATCAGTTCATCGTGCCCTTGGGAAAGAAATTTAGAGTAAGTTACCACAACTTGAAAAAGGTCATGCGTGAGAGAAAGAAATATATTGCCACGCTTCCTATTAGAGACAAAGCCACATATGAAAATCTAAAGAAACTTATCCATGCAGAAAACAACAAAAACATGTGTGCTCACATATCCCAGAATGGTCATGCAACCATCACATTTCATGCGCTAGCAGCAACACCATGGACTACTGGCAATGAAAACTAAGAAATAGTTCCTACCCATACTTTGTTGTGAAGGAAAAATGCAAGACAGACGTACATGAAAGAAATTAAAGATACTCCTTCCATTGCATGTGCAATTTGTGAGAAATTGAATTTCTAAAAAAACAACAAGTCTTTCACGGTTGCCTTGCAAGAAGAATACCTCTAGCTGACAACACATGATAAAGCATTTTCTAGTGGAAAAATTTGTCTTCCATGCAAACTGTCACTTCAACATGGAAAACTGCCACAGCTTGCAACCCCTGGACAAATAAGATGTAATGCACCACTACCAGATGTAAGTGCGCTTACGAAACTTGACGAGAGACTTGTCTCTTTCCAAATTGCATTTGCTGGAATCGGGCCTTGGGGCTATAAATGACCCCAGATGGGCTTAACAAGATCAATTATTAATGTGCTTATTCAACTAGATGTTGTATAAAGAGCCTTGCCACAATTCATTAACAATACAGTGACAATTGTCGTGGCTTTGAAAAGACGCTTGCGATAGAAAATGCATATCAGACACACAAAGTGAGTGTGCATGGTGTTATGAAAGCATTAAATGAATTATGTTTGAGGGCCCTGTACAAAGCATATAACATTTGTATAAATGACAATTGTAACAGTGTTCGTGCAGAAGTGGATAGCAACTCTGTAGACACTTTCAAAAATCCTATCTTTCCAACACTCTTCTATGAAGATGCACGTGCCACTAATATCACATAATGATTCAGTTATCATAAAATAGTCTGATGGGAGTTGCTACATTCAAGTGATTGCTTCTTCTATCACATAACAAATTTGTTTTTCAAAACAATGTGCATAGTAATAGAGCAAGTTCTCCCCTGCATGTGGGTCATGCATGTGGGTTCGAATTAGAAAAGGCTAGTTACAAGGAAGAAAGTTGGTGGCGAAATACGTGAAGTACAGAGTAAAGTACTAGGGGCAATTCCACAATAGGTCTGTACAAATGCACTAAACATCTTCGTTCCCAAGGTTTAGAAATTAATAGTCCATCATAAATTTGATAGTTCTGGCAAGCTTCTGGTGCAGGAAAAGGGAAAAAGAATTGCAGGGGAGGCGGACCAACCCGAAATTTAGGGTGAAAACATGGATCTTTAGCCTGATATGGATTTCATATTTTGCAACCTTGATCATCCCAGAGACCCAATTCAACATGGCTTCCCAATGGACATAGTTGATACCGAATTTTTTTATGAAGATGAATCTTTCGTGTTCCAAAGTGTTGTCTTTGAAAGCGAATAAAAGAAAATACTTATTGAAAAAAAATATGTCAAAAATAAGTAAAGAAAACATCGTTCAGAACTTCAACTTGCCAATATGCAGGCATCGAAAATCTCTCAACTTCACATGGAAACCATAGATGCTCTTCATGACTTCGTTCGAGTCATTGAGGCCGAGAATGCCAAACTAAAGGACCAGAATAAGGAATTAGAGGTAGCTTTGTTTCCTGTGCCATTTCTTGGTAGTCCTTTGACAATATCCATACCTTTGACTCCCTGCACCCTTGCAGAAAATCTAAAAGGCTCATCCAACTTCTTGCATCCTATAGAGGATATGTGGAGAAAAATAGCAACAAAAGAATAGAACTGATTACTAAGGCCTGAGAAACATCACAAAATATGGATTCGGTGGGAAGCAAGGCACATAACTTGTTCCAACTTCTGCAGATGGATTTAAAAAATGAAGAAACTTTCTATTTTCACATGGTCATCCATTTTTCCTTTCATGTCAACAACATGCCAAAAACAACAAGAAGACAACATGGTCTCTCGTCCACAAAACAACTCATTCAATTAGAAGCATGCTGGAAAGAAAAGGTGAAGAACTTGTATCTCATTGTCCAATCATGTGAACAAACAATATCAAAGAAAGAAACATTAGTCAAAATTGATCCATATGGATATCGGTGGCCACCCACCTCTTCCAACTGGCTCAAAACAGTTTTCTCACAATTTTGGCAATTTACTATTTTTAGCAGTTTTAACTTTCGGGGCCATTTTGAGGGCTTAAATGAAGGTTTTTTGAGATAGGAATCCTCAATGATATCCAAATGCATGATTGAGCCACCAAAATGAATCTCCTCGACGATACCTTTCTAATGGGCTATCACACGCCTAAAACGGAGATCGTATGCAAAATTTATGACCCTGGGAAGTTGATGTACTAACTTACCCAAACGGGGCCCACATGACTTTTGGTGTTTCATCTCCTAGGGATAGGTTTTTGGATGTATAGGGTTTTTCATATTATTGCTTATTGTAAAAAGGCCTTCAGAGCCTCATTGTAACCTTCTTCTTGTGAATGCGCACTGTCATCACATCTCTTCTCAGAGATAAGCCGCCACCATTCCAGCAAGCTTGTTTCCGCTGCATTTTACAGTTTCAACTTATTTAGTTATTGAATAGAAAACCAATTTTACTTTATCTATGTTATTTTGTGTTAAGCACCTGTTAATAATCTGTATTCATTTCGTTCTTCTCATAAAATCCAGATCAACAATAGTGGCCAAAATAGACTTAGTCGGAAGGGAAAACGACTTCCAGGACCCCAACTTAATCGTCAAGTCATTGGCGTTAACCAAGCAAGCTTTCAACAAACAACTTGATAATTTTAAGGCATTGTCTCTAGAAAATTTTTACAAGATTCTTGAATATGATGAGGAAGCCGTGGACAATTGGCTAGTCCGCTATTCGGTGCAGAATGGAGACGTTCATCAGTTTCTGTGTAATTATTCTATTGATCTAACCGAATTAGAAAATGAACTTTTCAGCATTGAAATCTGGAATGACATCAACGTCACCCCCTTGAGAAGCTATATTGAAAAGAACTTGAAGTGGGTGCCCGATGAAATCCAACAAGAAAATGCATCAGCAAGAAAATAGAAAATTTCCTTCTTCGAACATTCCTATACATTATTTGTTTATCAGTGTAGTTATTGAAGCATGTCAGCCACGAAAATCAACATGAATACGCATCAACAAGCGAATACCAAAATTACTTATATGTACCATGCCTGTAGGTTTATAGTCATAGTCCTTTCGTTATCAATCCAATTATTCTACCTTTTCTGAATATGAATCTATAACCAATATCTAATATCTTTCCATTTCTACTTTTCAGGTATTACAGTATACCATGTCCCACTTCTTCTTTCCAGTCCTATTTCTTGTACATATTTCTCTTATGGTCCGCAGGAGCCCCAATCCCAGTCTATATGACAAACACATTTAAATTTCCAGGAATATGTAACAAAGTATTATTTTTTCCATATATTCAAAACAAAACTATTCTTTTGTCTCCTCATATATTTATGTGTTGCTACCATTTTCTCTTCAGCTATACTGAATGTGAAGACATTATGTTTATTTTATTTCAATTATCTTCCTTTCTGATGCCACCTATCCTTTAGAATGTTTATGACGTTGTCAATCTGTATATCGTTGAAATCTGGGTGTTATCTGTATGCCACAGAACAACAGAGTCCCATTTTTCATCCCGCCAGCTCTAGAACCTGTGATCCAACAACTGACTAACTATGGATTCAAAGCTTCGTCCATGCTCGATCAAATCTGATCCCCATAGTTTATAAAAGTACATATTTCGTATATATAAAGTAAACATCTACTTTTTAAAATTACATCTTCGATATGTATAATTTATGCTCTCCAAGGACCTTTAATTTTAAAAATTTCAATTTCTTCTTGCCAAGAGCCCTTCTTTTAAGGAAAGCTAATTCGGCAATGCTGGTGTTTTTTGTGCTTTTCTCCACTAAACTATGATGATGATGATGATGATGATGATGATTAACGTCCACTAAGACCTAATTGGTCTATCAGACCTTAAGAGGGTAAGTGATTACTTTTGATTCTTTATAATTTTGTTTTTATGATAAAAAAGCATTAAGATAAGCTTTCCAAGATCACCATACTTTTGTCGAGTTAAGAGGTTAGGAAAGTTGATAGAGTGATCAATATTTTGAAAATGAGATTTAATATGGGTATAGGTTG
>JZKD02S1804446.1:566540-582492 GCA_000966675.3 Picea glauca | reverse complement strand
ACACACACACACACACACACACACACACACACACACACACACACACACACACACACATATATATATATATTACATACATAAAATATATATTGACAAAACTAATATAAACAATCCTAACCAAATTAAGATTTATGCTAAAGTTATATCTAAAAAAAATATGCCTTAGTTAACCTAAAAGTTTCACAAAAGATTGTCTAGAATTTAGTCTATATTAAAACAAAGGAGTAGGAAGTCCATATGTAAGATCCTCAACCTACAAGCACCCAGAATGAGTTAGCCTAAAAATAAACCATTAACCTAGCTAATTCATGCAAGAGTATGAGGGGCTAGTATGGAAAACCTTTAGACAAGCATAACTTTTAATCCAGGAAGCCAAACCAAGAAATCCTTATATCAATAGAAAGGTATCGAAGAGAAGAATATGATGGAAACATAAAAAATTACAAACAATACATAAACAATTAATAAAAATGAAAAAACATAAAAATAAAAATAAAAATAAAGGTGATATTACCAAACAAATATAAGGGGACCCCTTTTATTTTCAAGAAAATAAAAGGGGGTTTGTTTGCCACAATAGAATATTAATAAAATATTATTTTGGACGTAATCCCCTTATCTTATTCCATTTTCCATAAACTCTTAGCCCCACCCCACCTTTCCCATTATAGTGGAGTTTATCCCCCCATACTCTTTTACGTAGTTGGTTTTCATCAGTGATGTGTTTTCTTTAAAAACTAAGTGTGATTACAATTTACAAACATAGTCTCACTAGCCTTTTGGTTCCTGGCTCTTCCTCCTAATAACCACAAAGGAACTCTTCCTTCAAAATACATACATACAAAGGCACTCTGGACCCAAAGTATCTTGGCTCACCAGCCTTTATGTACAATTACATTTATATTTACAATTGGGGTTTGGCCTATGGGTATTACAATACCCTCCCCTTATTTATGCACTGTCCTTTGTGCATTACATACACATGTAGAAGAAAAACTTCAAAAGTCTTCAAAAACATGTGGGTATTCTACTCGCATGGAATCCTCATGTTCCCAAGTTGCATCCCTAGGACTGTAGTAGGTCCAATGGACCTTTACCAGTCCTATTGCTCAATTTCAAGGAAACTTGAATTTCCAATCCAATATGAATATCAGTCATCACCACTGTGAACTCATAATGGCCATACCTCATTCTGAAGGTTGTCTTGTTGATGCCTTCTTCTTTAATTCTCACCTAATGATAACCTGACATGAGTTCAATCTTAGAGAATATTTTTTCATCTTTCAGTTGTTCAAAGAGATCATTTATCCTTGGAAAATGATACCTTTTCTTCACGGTTACCTTATTTAGTTTCTTGAAGTCTATGTAAAGTCCCAACGTTCCATAATTTTTCTTCACAAATAATACTGGGGCACCCCAAGGTGACACACTTAGGCATATATACCCCTTCTTTAGAATCTCTTCAAGTTGCAGCTGAAATTCCTTCAATTTTGGTGTACTCATCCTATAAGGGGTATTTGATATTGGGGCTACTCCAGGAATCAAATTAATAGAGAAATAAATATCTCTCTTCATTGGCAACCCCAATATTTCTCTAAATACATATTCAAACTCTTTTAGCTTTGCATAGTATTTGATATTTAACACCTTATTTTTAGGTGCCTGTTCCATATGTGTTGCAAATATTTGACACCCTTTTCCTAATACTTTTCTTCAGCCACAAGCATTAAACTTATTTGATAGTTACTACCTTGGGAATTCCATGAAATATCCTCAATTTCCCTTCCTCATCCAATTAGGTAAATTCCTTATTATAATAGTGTAGGAGATCATGATGTTGATCCAACCAATCCATACCAATTAGGTAGTCATATGAGCCTAAAGGTATGATGTTTAAATATTCCATGGTGCTTAGTCCATTCATGTCAATGAGATATGTGCCAACCATCTCATTAATTTTCCTTTTAGCTCATGTAGCTAGCTGCACCAACCAAGGTTTTTCAATATTGCTTCATGGAAATTGAAATATTTCCACCATCTTAGGATCTAGATAACTATGACTAGCTCCTAAATCAATTAAAATAGCAGTGATTCGATTGTTGATCTTGTTAGTCACTAAAGTTGCACTTGACTATGAGAGGGCAAGCTAGGGCGTCATCAGGTTATTGCAACGGTATTTTTTAAGGGTTTTCTAAATAGGGTTTTAGAAAATGGTTGAAAGTTGGTTCAAGGATTCAAATAAAAATATAACTCAATGTAAAAGCAAGTAAACATCCCACTGGTTTAGTAAATGGTAGTCACTTTAATAAATCATATGGTAAGGTAAATAAATAAAGGAAGGTATGTGAGTATCTAGTTTGTCAACTCACACATGGATTTCTTATTTCAAAATATCATTAAGAAACAAGAACATGTACTTGAAAAAAATCTTAATTATGAACAAAAATAGTAAAATGTTCATTGTGTCACCCACAATTAAGAAATCATATGCATTGCAATAGAATAAATGAATTCAAGTAAGAAAAGAAACAGATAAAGATATGAAAGAAGATCTGACCATCAACATGTGTTTTCCATTTAGTACCAATATGGAATATAGTCTTGTCTTACAGTGGAGATTTTTACAAAAAAGGTGCTTGAATGCCCAACTAATCGACCCTCATACAATCTTCCCAGTGTCTTTTTAAATCAAATAGAGTACTCCTATAGATCCTATTTTCTAGTTTACATTTTTACAATAGGATCATGTCAATGACTATTTCCTAGGAAAACAAAGCTCATACGAGCACTTATAATTCCTATATTGTAGTAGGCTCAACAACCAATCCGAATATAGATTAGGAAACAATTTTATAAAACTTGCAAATCCCACAAAAAGAGGAATACTATCTTGTTGAGTTGATTCATCTGAGATATCAAAAAGTTCCATTTGATCCCAACTCTAAGAACCAAACTGCTCATCTTTACTTTCTATGTAATAACATTGAACAATCAAAACTAAGGCAATATTTCCTTGAATTATCATGGTATGATGACTACAGAAGCCTTGGTGTCTATTGGTTTGAGCTTAGTTGTTAGCACAACATTATGCCAGTACAATATTATATTGGATTCTCTTACCTCCTTTAGTAATGTCTTCTGCTCTTTCCTCTTCCTTTTGAAATCTTGTATATTTTCTTGTTGTTTAACATTCCATTGCTCAACAAAAGATTTTTCTTTCTTCAACTTATTAATCATACTTTGTAGCTCCTTTACTCTGTCTTTTTCTTTCCTTGCTTCCACCTTTAATTATGGATATTCCTCTACTGGGGCAGGTAGTTTCAAATCTATAGAAGCTTGGGGTTTTCTTAGTTTAATTACATATTTTGAAGATAGCCCATAACTAAGATCCTCTTCTTCAGTGTTGTGAGAGTCTCTGGTTTATGGAAGATCTTGTAGTTGGTCTAGTTCTAGAAAAAGATCATTTATCTCATCATTAACTACATTTGTTCCTTTAAATTTAGATTCAGATACAGAAGATGACTTTGTAGTTGCCATGGTCATAGGTCTTTTGGATTAATGTGCAATTTCTTTCCCTTTTCTTGTTGCTTCTTTTGTTCCACATATTCTTTCTCTGTCCTGTGTAAAGAAGATGCCAAGGCCTATTTTTTGATCTCCTTCTTAGAATCCTTTGAATTGTATTATATGATTATGAGGTTCTCCTTCTTAGAATCATCTGAATTGTCTTCTATGATTATGAGTTTCTCCTTTTTAGAATCCTCTGAATTGTCTTCTATGATTATGAGGTTCTCCTTCTTGATGGAAGGATAAAACATGGCTTTTGAATTCAGTCTAAATTTATTGGCATCTCTAGTAGAATTTCTTATAGGACATTTAGGTGCATGTGTTTTCTTCTTACTATGTTTATTACCTTTTGCAGACTTCTTGATTGTAGGTAGTTTCTTCTATTTAGCTGGACATTGAGATGGACTTGTGATGTAATATTTTTCTTCATCAAATTCCCTTTTTATATCTGGATCAAAATGGATATCAATCTCTTCATCCATTTTAGGTTTCTTACCTCAATTGCCAATGCCTTTCTCATTAATTCTACCCATATGTAAATCACCAACAACTTGTTGGGTTTGTAATTTTCTCTTTCCATCACGAGTTACCCTAGATACAGGGGGATTTTCTTTCATCAAAACCTTAGTGGCTTGAGAGGTCTTTTTTGTTTTTATAAGTTTCTTCTCCTTGTCAGTTTTAGACTTAGTTGCATGTACATTAGGTTTTAATGATTGTATTAACCAGTCCCAAGACCTCTAAACTTAATTTAAGGAAACAAATACCAATGTTCTGATCAACCCCTGATGAAAAATTCTATTTTTTTTGTGGTAGGATGTGACTGGATCCTCTTAGACATCTTGGATAATTTTTTTTAATAAGAAATAGGATATGTTAACAGGGTAATCACCATTTACATGGATCAACAGTCTAATATGATAGATATGGACCAGAGAAAATATGACTTCACATGTAATGTACTTGTGGATAATCAACAGGGTAGTGTGTCATTCTCTCCTCACCTAGTTGTGTGGGATACACTCACTCCAATTAGGGTTTTTTGTTTCTGAAATTAAAAACTGATTCACAAACTCCATGACTAGATTTTCCTTATTCCACCATCTTTCCCCATATATTGGTAACCTGCAAGATTTAGAAATGGAATTCTTTGTCATGTGCATCAGAAGTTTACCAACTACAAATTCAAAACCATCAAAATTATGTGAAAATGTCATAGAGATCTGCTAATCATGTCCCTGGAATGTCGAGAATAAGTCAAACGAACCAGTATCCTTGAATTTTTTTTCCATATGCAGAAATGATTCGAGTAATTTTGTCCCTTCACTCTCCATTCTAGTTATCTGACCACTCTTTTTGGGCACCATAACACTGATACAATCCTACATAAAATTCTAAGAAGGTCGAGGGTTTAATCTCCAACTTTTGAGGGTTGTTGAAAATTGAAAGTTATATCTTTACCTACAAACCATGCGTAGAATAATAGACATACTAAAATAGGCAGATAACGATTTCATTCATATGGAATGATAAATGAGCATGTTGATTTGATGTTGAGGTGGCGAGTACAACTCAATCCTATGAATTTAGTTGTCATCATAAGAATAGCAACCTGAAATAGAACACAAAGAGATGTGAAAATCCTCTAATAATGTTTCTGAACGTTAGAACATGATCTGTGCAGGGTGGCGCATGTAGAACAATGATTATTCCCGGTGCTGCAATAATAGTGCTATTCTTCCAGTGCCCTTTCCACTTTGATAGAATTTGAAAATTCAAATAAGGAAAAGACAAGTGATGTGATAGAAAATTTCCATATCATATCCTAATCTTCAAAAACTTCAAAATCATTTAAAAAGTGCATAAAAAGATTTAAAATAAGCTTTCAAGCTAAGAAGGGAAAAAATAGAGTTTAATAAAAAATCATGGAAAATGGGTAGGATAGGGACTAAGGACAACCAATCAGTGAAAAACAAGGCTAAGGGATAACACTGGTTCCTTCTCAGGATAAAGCTTCATGATGAAGCTTTAAGAACTATTGACCAATGCCTTCATATCCTTTTGATTCACTTTATTTCCCTGTTTTGTCATCCTTTACTCAAAACAATGAAAATGTAAAGAAACAATTCCATTGGGTATATGGATTCTTTATTTGAGCTTAAAAAGTAAATCCTACTCTACAAAATGAACTCTCTGATTGATTTTAAAGAAAATAATGCTTCAGGAATATCCCATTTACTGGGCTCCTAAAATCTCACTATCATCCAAATTATGTAAGAAAAAGGTATTATTTTTCATGACCCTGGCTACTTTGAAAGGACCATACCATAAGTTGTCAAACTTACCATGTTTAGATTTTTCCTCTCTTCTAGCATCCCATCTCAATACAATATCTCCCTCTTAGAAAATATCCTTCTTTGTCTTTTTATCAAAAGTTCCTTTGACTTTTCTCTAATAAATAACAACTTTCTGATCCAACTTTTCTCTAGTATGTTGGACCTCTATCATTTGGAAAACTCTCCTTTTCATGTCATTGGGTTCTTCTAACTCCTCTTGCATAAATTAAGAACAGGTAAACCCAATTGAGTTGGAAAGACAAACTCTTTTACGTACACCATTTGGAAAGGGGAAGTTCCAATATATTTCTTATTACTGATATGATCATCCCATAGGGAAAATTTTAATTTGGAATCCCGTGACATTTTGTTTTCTGTAAGTAATTTTTTGATAATACTTATGAGGCTTTTATTGGATGATTATGCTAGCCCATTTCATTGGGGATATTAATGAATGGAATGGACCAATTTGATGTTATATTTATTGCAAAAATCAACTATTGAATTTGATTTAAAATCTTGAGCACTATCAGTAACTAGCTTCTTAGGACAACTAAATCTAGAAAAAATATGCCCTTCAAGAAAATCCATGATTACCTTGTCTATTGCATTTCAGGTTGGGATTGCTTCAATCCACTTGGTAAAGTAATTTGTGGCTGTGAGTATCATTTTATGTTGTCTATAATATGGATGACATATTTCTCCAATGAAGTCTAGGCCCCACTATTGAAAAGGTCCATGAGCAATGATGGGTTAGGTAGAGACATAATTTTTTGTTTTCCTACAAAATTTTGACATGGTTCACTTGCCCTCACTTGAGAAAATATGTCAGAAAACAATACAGGCCAATAGTAGCTTTCTCTTAAAAAATTTAAAGCACTTCCTTTCCAATGGTGATGTCCCCAACAAACACCTTGGTGTAAATCATAGAAAATATGTTTTTCTTTGTCTTCATCAAAACACCTTAACAAAATTCCATTAGGATCTTTCCAAAACAAGATTTGATCAATAATGCAATATTTCACTAATTTCAATTTAAGTGATCTAAACTTGGATTTATCTAAATCAGGAGGAGACTGAAGATTTAGCAGAAAAAAGATAATATCTTTGTACCATGGTGAGGAAAATATTTGTTGCTTACCTATGAGTTAGTTTCCTCAATCTGAAATGATGAATTATGTGATTTGCTGGAGAAATGATATAATCCAATTGCTTTGCAATTTGACTTTGTCATCAATTTGGAAATGCCTTGTCCTTTTAGTAATTGAGTGGGATTTATAGTCAAGTTGTATTCCAGAATTTTAGTTATCCACTCCCCCCTCTTTTCTTTACAATCAGGTTGGACCAAAATTTCTTTGACTGCACTACTTGGAACATATGTAGTAATCTTATATTGTAGGACATATACCCTGAAAGATGTTAAATCCTTCACCAAAGAATATGCTAGTTTTTCCATAATATCATGTTTTAGTCCAAAATCCCTGAGATTCTTGTTGAATAAAGAGATAGGTTGCTCATACCCCTGGTCATATCTTTCTAAGAGAACAACAATTATAGTGTCTTCAGAGGAAAATAAAAAAATTAAAACTCCTTAGAGTAATTAGGGTTGATGAGGACAAGTGCCTGGATTAGAGATTGCTTAATATTTTCAAAATATTATTTTGCTTCTAGTATCCATTTTATTTATGCACCCTTCCTCAACATATCAATGATATGCTTGATGATTTCTGCAAAATTTGGTATAAATCTTCTTAAGAAATTGATTTTACCTATGAAAGATTGGATAGACTTCTTATTTCTTGGAATGTCTATATGTTGAATGGCCTTTACTATTTTAGTATCTATCTTGATTCCTTTTGGTGAAACAATATGTCCTAAAAGTTTTCCTTCTTCCATGGAAAAATGAGATATTTTAGGGTTTAATGATATACCATACCTACTGCATTTCTCAGATGTCTGCTTCAAGTGTTGCAAGTGTTCATCATCAAAATTTGAGAAAACAATAATATCATCAAGATAAATAAACATAAATCCGTCTTTCTCACCAACAAATGCAATATCCAGAGCTCGTTGAAATGTTGCTCCTGCATTCATTAATCCAAAAGTCATATTTTCATACATGAAAGTTCCCCAGGGAGTGGTAAAAGTTTTATTCTTCTTATATTCCTCCATCATTGATATCTTATTAATCCTTGAATAGCCATCAAGCATATAGATTCTATTTTCCCTCACTACTCTTTGTAGAATATGATCCATTAAAGAACATTTTCTAGACTAGGTTTTTTGCATTTTCTTCAACTGTAGGTATGATTTTCCTGACTATTGTTTCAACTATCTGGTCACCAATGTGAAAAATAGAATAACCGTGTTCATCTTCTATAACATATATAGGATGATTACCAGGATTTTCATGATCACTTACCAAGTAATCCAACCTCACTTCCCTATACAGTCTTTGATGTTCTCCACCAAACACAGGTATGGTAGCATAACTGAGATCCATTTGTAGTGTGCCTCCTACTTTTTTAGCCCGTGATCTTGACATAAGCATATCAAATTTAGGAGGTATGTCAGGCACAATTCAATCTAACACCACACTTTTCATAGGTAACTGAGATAAAGTAACATCCATGTCCTTAATGACTCCCAGACATTTAACTTTCCTGGATTCAAACGAATATAGGTATAGATAAGGATTAGTGACGTTTAAACCTAATTCATCCATTACCACTTTTGGCATGACATTCTGTGAAGCTCCTGAATCCATTAAACAATGATGTGATATTTTGTTATGAGTGTTTAGAGATATCTAGAAGGGAGGAGAAGCATCAGACCTGTCTTAAATATGAGGTCCAATGGTTATGGCAAGGTTTTCATCTTCAAGATTTATAGTATTTGAAAAAGTAACACAAGCAAGAGGTTGCAATGCTTCGAGAACAGATTTTCTAAAAGGATCAATTTTCATCAATTATACCAGAGGCATGGGGATTTTAATTTATTAATCTCCTTTTCCAAAATTAAAGAAGAAAAATGCTTCTCACTTTCCTTCACCTCTGTAGTGCTAACCTTGACAGGTTTCTTTGGTTTCTAATCCATTTTATCCTCTAAACTTTATTTAATAACCCCTGATTTAACTGGAGCATTAATAGTTTTAGTTGGAATGGGTATATCCATCTTTGGTGTATTTGATCTGGACCTAATATCATATTTTTTCCTTTAAGGTTCTTTCTAGATAATTTCATCAAAATCCTCTTCCTCAAACTGATCTAGCATAAGAGCATCTTCATAATCTTGTTTTGTCAAATTAGTGAGAGGTTATTATGTATCATTTAAATGGACTGTAGGATCATCTTCAGTGTCATCAATTTCTTCAACTTCCTCCACTACATTATTTTGAAAAGGAGGAAAAACTTTTTGATCTTCTTGATTTCTCTTTTCTCTGGGAAAAATATGAGGCACATTGTTAGGCCTCCTAAACTGGTTAGGATTTATGTATCCACCTTAATCTATAGGTCTGCTAGGATTTTTTGTTTCCATCTTCATCCTGGTCATTTCAGATGTCAAGGTTTTCAACATTTTGGCCATTTCATCCATCTTAGAATAAGATGATGTATGAGAAGAAGAAGGGAGTTCTTCTCTCTATTTTTTCCTGTCTGTATCACCCCTGGACTTCAATTTCTCTACTGCTAGTATGTTAGATTCTACTTCAATGGTTTCTTCATGCATCCGAATTAGAGTAGAAAACCTTCTTTCTCTCAGCAGCAGTGAGAACTCATCATCAAAGGCATTGGCAAAAGTAATTTTGGCTGATGTTTCTATTGGTTTGATTTCATCTGGAATTTTACTATACATTTTATTAAATATTTTAGTAAAATCAGATATAGATTCTTCTTGTTTTCTTTTCAAAGCACCAAACTCGGTGATGTAATACAAGTAGTCTTTCTTATCTCCCCAGTGTCCTAAGAATGTATCATCCAGTGCATCATTATAAACAATTGAATTGGGAGGTAGGATTCTAAACCATTTCCTTGCCTCTCCATCTAAAATCCACAAAAAAAGTCTCATCGAAACATCTGCATGCTCCACATTAAAATTATCTGCAAAACTGTAGAAAGATTTTAAGTGTTCTTCAACAGTGACTTCTCCCTCTCCATTGAATCTTGGAAAATACTTCATATAATCATTAGGTGGGAAGACATACAAAAGTTATGGTAAATTTAATGGTGCATATATGGCTGCAACAATTGCATCCATCCTATTCACAACCATATTTATCATAATGGGTGTTTGAACTATAGGAGTGAGTAGAACTGGTGATGTAGAAAGAGAAATAGTTCCTTGGGTGGAGCAACTTAAATGGGATGATATAAGTTTTTGATATTCAACTAAATAAATCAAAGGTTTCTTATTTGAACCAAAGTAGGTTGAAGGTTCCAGAAACAAAGGATTTTCAAAGGAATAATAATGTGGTTTATTCTCTTCTAAAGAATTGGATTGAGGTGACGATGAGAGTGTATATGGTTCACTTATAATATCTTTGGGAAAGTCTCTCAAAGCTTCAACTACAGATAAGCTATTTGTTTGTTCTTCTTCAATGAGCTCAATAAACAATTTCCACTGATCTAAATTCAATTTTGAGATAGTTGAAGGGAAAGAAACAGTTGAATGTTCAACAATAGGATTTGTTTCATTCTCAGGAATAACTTATTCAATTGGAAATATGTTGACAGTTTCAAAACATTGTCCTTGAGTACTTGTAGAAGAAATTTTTCTTTTAAAAGAGAGGATTGTCCAAGAGTGTTTTTATATTTTATCAATAGCTTTCAGGATCTGACACTGCTGCAACAGGCTTAGGCTCTGGGTTTTTTCTGGCCACTTTTTTCTTTATAGATGATATGGAAGTTGGAGGATTTTTAAGTCCTTTGCCTTCTCTTTTAGGAGCCAGAATTACTATAGAGGAGTCATCGAGTGAAAAATACAAAGCCTCATGTAATTGTCCAAATTCATGTCCACCATCAAGATTTAGATTTGATCTTATCGTTCTCCTAGGGAAAATATCTTCATTCCTTCGTCCCTGGAAATGGATCCAAAATATTTTAGTCCCTAAAGTTGCACTTAATTGTGAGAGGGAAAGAGAGGGCATCATCAGTTTATTGCAATGGTATTTTTTAAGTGTTTTCTAAATAGGTTTTTAGAAAATGGTTTAAAGTTGGTTCAAGGATTCAAATAAACATATAACTCAATGTAAAATCATGTAAACATCCCATTGGTTTAGTAAATGGTAGTCACTTTAATAAATCAGATGGTAAGGTAAATAAAGAAAGCAAGGTATGTGAGTATCTAGTTTGTCAACTCACACATGGATTTATTATTTCAAAATATCATTAAAAAATAAGAACATGTACTTGAAAACAATCAATTATGAACAAAACCAGAAAAATGTTCATTGTGTCACCCACAATCAAGAAATCATATGTATTGCAACAAAATAAATGAATTCAAGTAAGAAAATAAACAGATAAAGATATGAAAGAAGATCTGACCATCAACATGCCTTTTCCATTTAGTACCAGTATGGAATATAGTCTTGTCTTACAGTGGATTTTTTTACAAAAAAGTTCCTTGAATTCCTAACTAATCGACCCTCGTACAATCTTTCCAGTGTCCTTTTAAAGAAAACAGAGTACTCCTTTAGATCCTATTTTCTAGTTTAAAGTTTTACAATAGGATCATGTCAATGACTATTTCCTAGGAAAACAAAGCTCATACGATCACTTCTAATGCCTATATTTTAGTAGGCTCAACAACCAATCCGAATATTGATTAGGAATCAGTTTTATAAAACTGGAAAATCCCACAAAAACTGGAATACTATCTTGCTAAGTTGATTCATATGAGATATCAAAAAGTTCCATTTGATCCCAACACTAATAACCAAATTGTTCATCTTTACTTTCTGAGTAGTAGCATTGAACAGTCAAAACTAAGGCAAAACTTCCTTGAATTATCATGGTATGATGACTACAGAATCCCTAGTGTCTCTTTGTTTGAGCTTAGTTGTTAGCACAACATTATGCTATTATAATCTTTTATTGGATTCTCTTAACTCCTTTAGTAATTCCTTATGTTCTTTCCTATTCCTTTTGAAATCTTGTATCTTTTCTTGTTGTTTATCATTCCATTGCTCAACAAAATATTTTTCTTTCTTCAACTTCTTAATCATACTTTGCAGCTCCTTTACTCTGTCTTTTTCTTTCCTTGCTTCCACCTTGAATTATGGATATTCCTCTACTTGGGCAGGTAGGTTCAAATCTATATACGCTTGGGGTTTTCTTAGTTTAATTACATATTTTGAAGATATCCCAAAACTAAGGTCCTCTTCTTTAGTGTTGTCAGTCTCTGGTTTCTGGAAGATCTTGCAGTTGGTATAGTTCTGGAAAAAGATCATTTCTCTCATCATTAACTACATATATGCCTTCAAATATAGATTCAAATACTGAAGCTGACTCTGTAGTTTCCCTGGTCACGGGTCTTCTGGAGTACTATGCAATCTACTTTCCCTTTTCTCGTTTCTTATTTTGTTCGTCAGATTCTTTCTCTGTCCTGTGTAAAGAAGATGCCAAGGCCTTGTTTTTTATCTCCTTCTTAGAATCCTATGACTTGTCTTCTATGATTATGAGGTTCTCCTTCTTTATGGAAGGATGAAACATGGCTTTTGAATCCAGTCTAAATTTATTGGCATCTTTGGTAGAATTGCTTCTACGACATTTAGGTACATGTGTTTTCTTCTTACTTTGTTTCTTACCTTTTTCATACTTCTTTCATTTAGGTTGTTGCTTCTCTTTAGCTAGACTTTGAGTTGGACTTATAATGTAATCTTCATCTTCATCAAATTCCATTTTTATATCTGGATCAAAATGGATATCAGTCTCTTCATCCATTTTAGGTTTCTTACCTTGAATGGTAGTGCCTTTCTCATTAATTCTACCCATAGGAAAATCACAAACAACGTGTTGGGTTTGTAATTTTCTCTTACCATCACGATTTACCCTAGCTGCAAGGGAATTTTCTTTTATCAAAACCTTAGTGGCTTGAGAGGTCTGTTTCTTTTTTACAGGTTTCTTCTCCTTGAAATTTTTAGACTTAGTTTCCTGTAGATTAGGTTTTAATGACTAGATTAACCACTCCCAAGACCTCTGAACTTCATTTAAGGAAAATACTACCAATGTTCTGATCAACCTCTGATGAAAAAGATTGTTTTTTGTTGTGGTAGGATGTGACTAGATCCTCTTAGACATCTTGCATATAATTTTTAATAATAAATAGGGTAGGTTAAGAGGGTAATCACCATTTACATGGATCAATAGTCTAATATGATAGATATGGACCATATAAAATATTCCTTCACATGTAATGTAACTATGGATAATCAACAAGGAAGTGTGACATTCTTTCTTCACCCAACTGTGTGGGATACCTTGGCTCCAATTAGGGTTTTTTTTTTTTTCTGAAATTAAAAACTAATTCACAAATGCCATGACTACATTTCCCTTCTTCCACCATCTTTCCCCATATACTAGTAACCTGCAAACTTTAGAAATGTAATGCTCTAACACATGCATCAGAAGTTTACCAACTACAGATTCGAAACCATCGAAATTATGTGCAAATATCATAGAGATATGCTCATCATGTCCCTGGAATGTCGAGAAGAAGTCAAATCAACCAACTTCCTTGAATTTTTGTGCTATCTAATGAAATTCTTCGAGCAATTTTGTCCCTTCAGGCTCCAATCTGGTTTTCTAACCACTCTTTTTGGGCACCATAACACTGATACAATCCTACAGAAAATTATGACAAGGTTGAGGGTTTAATCTCCAACTTTCGAGGGCTGTTGAAAACTAAAATTTGTCTCTTTACCTGCAAACCATGAGTAGAATAACAGACATACTAAAATAGGTAGATAATGATTTCATTCATATGGAATGATAATCGAGTGTGTTGATTTGATGTCGAGGTGGAGAGTACAACTCAATCCTCTGAATTTGGCTGTCATCATAAGAATAGAAACCTGAAATAGATCATAAAGAGATGTGCATATCCTCTAATAATGATTTTGAACGGTAGAACACGATATAGGAAAGGTGTCACATGCAAAACAATGAGTATTCTCGATGCTGCAAGAGTAACACTATTCTTGCAACGCCCTTTCCACTTTGACAAAATTTGAAAATTCAAATGAGGAAAAGACAAGTGATGTGATATAAAATTTTCATATATCCTAATCTTCAAAAACTTCAAAATCATTTAAAAAGTGCATAAAAATATTGAAAATAATCTTTCAAGCTTAGAAGGGAAAAATAGAGTTTAATAAAAAATCATGGAAAATGGGTAGGACAGGGACTAAGGACACCCAATCAGTAAAAAACAAGGTTAAGGACTACCATTGGATCCTTCTGGGGATAAATATTCATGATGAAACTTTAATAACTGCTAACCAATGCCTTCATATCCTTCTGATTCACTTTATTTCCATGTTCTATCATCAATTATTCAAAACCACAAAACTATAAAGAAAAAATTCCATTGGGTATATGGAGTCTTTATTTGAGATTAAAAAGTAAATCCTATTGTACAAAATGAACTCTCTGACGGGTTTTAAAAGAAATAATGTTTCAAGAATATCCCATTTACTGGGCCTCCTAAAATCTCACTATCATCCAAATTATGTAAGAGAAAGGTATTGTTGTTCATGATCCTAGCTACTTTGAAAGGACCATACCATAAGTTTTCAAACTTACCATGTTTATATTTGTCCTCTCTTCTAGCATCCCATATCAATACAAGATCACCCTCTTGGAAAATATCCTTCTTTTTCTTTTTATCAAAAGTTTCTTTGACTTTGCTCTAATGAATAACAACTTTCTGATCTAGCTTTTCTCTAGTATGTTGAACCTCTAACATTTGGAAAACTCTCCTTTGAATTTCATTGGGTTCTTCTAACTTCTCTTGCATAAATTTAAGAACATGTAAACCCAATTGAGTTGGAAAGACAACCTTTGTTCCTACACCATTTGGAAAAGGGAAGTTCCAATCCCGTGACCTTTTGTTTTCTGTATGTAATTTTTTGATAATACTTATGAGGATTTTATTGGATGATTCTACTAACCCATTTCCTTGGGGATAGTAAGGAGTGGAATGGACCAATTTGATGGTATATTTATTGCAAAAATCAACATTTGAACTTGATTTAAAAGCTTGAGCATTGTCAATAACCATCTTCTTCGGACAACCAAATCTAGAAAAAATATTCCCTTCAAGAAAATCCATGATTACCTTGTCTTTTGCATTTTGGGTTGGGATTGCTTCAATCCACTTGGTAAATTAATCTATGGTTGTGAGTATCCATTTATGTTGTTGTTATTGGATAAATCCGTAAGTGCGGACACAAACCGATCTCCCTAGATCCACCTGGATCTAGAACAAAACATGACAGAATATACCGCTTTCCCTAGATCTAACTATTGAATTAAATTGGAAGTGAGAAGAAGATATGTACCTTATAATCGCTTCCTTGGTCTCTGTTGTCCCTTGCTTCGCTCCAGCTCTCTTGTGCGGTCAAGATCAAAACAGCACAAACGAACCAAAGTGAAAGCAAATAATATATCCAATAGCTAATCTATACATATGATCAAGGAATTATGTAATAAAGTAGATCTCACTTTATGGGAAAGAAATATATCATTGTATCATATTAAATCTGAAAAAGAGATTACAACCATTGCCTTGATGTCGTAAGGTCCCTTCCAACTGTCCTTCGTTCCCCACACACTTTGAGTCCAAGAATTCTGAGACCATAGATCTGATAGCTACTCACAATCTATCTTGATAAAGCAAATCTCAAAGCCACTCCAACCAAGCTAATAATTCCAAGCCAAATAACCACAACCAAGAACAACAAGCTCAAGCTAACAAAAGCTCACCAAAAGTTAACTTTCTCCATGAGAATTCCTCTCCTTTTATAAGCTGAAGAAGATAAGGTGAGGAGGTTAGGA
>JZKD02S1804446.1:550243-560833 GCA_000966675.3 Picea glauca | reverse complement strand
CCACTAAATCATGAAAGCAAGTAAGATCCAAACTATTCGGATGCCACCTCACCCAAGAAGCTTCTCCTTCTAGAAAATTCGAGAAACCGTACGTTTTTCCCACGTGCTGGAATGTTCACACCCTAGCTATATAGAAACCTGCGGGAATTTTTCATTCCCGCACCCTGCCTATATAGCAACCTGCGGACATTTCTTTTTATAAGGTTTTTACATAGGAAAATGTAACTTTTTTCCTCAGGAAAAGTTCTTCTTCCTTCTCTCTTCAGGAACTCAGGCCACTGTGACCCCTCTAAAGGCAATAGATAGGTTTACATCATTAACGATCATAGGGATGACGAAAATAATGTGTAACAGTTGTCCAAAAGATGAAGGATGGATTTCTCCAATGAAGTCTATGCGTCACTGTTGAAAAGGTCCATGAGCAATGATGGGTTTTAAAGGTAGAGGCATAAATTTTTGTTTTCCTGCAAACTTTTGGCATGGTTCACATGCCCTCACTTGAGAAAATATGTCAGAAAAAAGTAGAGGCCAATAGTAGCGTGCTCTTAAAATTTTGAAAGAAGTGGCTTTCCAATGGTGATGTCCCCCACAAACACCCTGGTGTAAATCACAAAAAACCTATTTTGCTTCATCTTCATCAACACACCTTAAAAAAATTCCATTAGGATCTTTCCAAAACAAGATTTGATCAATAATGAAATATTTCATTTATTTCAATTTAAGTGATCTAAACTTGGGTTTATCTAAATCAGGAGGAGACTGAAGATTTAGCAGAAAAAATATAATATCTTTGTACCATGCTGAGGAAAAATATTTGCTTCTTACCCGTGATCCAGTTTCCTCAATCTGAAATGATGAATTACATGATTTGTTGGAGAAATGATATAATCCAATTTCTTTGCAATTTCACTTTGTCATCAATTTGGCAAGGCCTTATCCTTTTATTAACTGAGTGGGATTTATATTCAAGTTGTATTCCAGAATTTTAGTTATCCACTTCCCTCTCTTTCCTTCACAATCAGGTTGGACCAAAATTTCTTTGACTGCACTACTTGGAACATATGTAGTAATCTTAAATTGTAGGACATATACCCTAAAATATTTTAAATCCTTCACCAGAGCATATGCATGTTTTTCCATAATATCATATTTTAGTTTAGAATCTCTGAGAGTCTTGCTAAAGAAAGATATATGTTGCTCATACCCTTGGTCATTTATTTGTAAGAGAAAAACAACTATAGTTTCTTTAGAGGAAAATGAAAAAATGAAAAAATCCTTAGAGTAATTAGGGTCGATGAGGACAGGTGCTTGGATTAGAGCCTTCTTAATATTTTCAAAATATTCTTTTGCTTCTGGTATCCATTTTATTTCTGCATTCTTCTTCAACATATTAGTGATATACTTGATGATTTATGCAAAATTTGGTATAAATCTTCTTAATAAATTGATTTTATCTATGAAATATTGGATGGACTTCGTATTTCTTGGAATGTCTATCTGTTGAATGGCCTTTACTCTTTCAGGATCTATCTTGATTCCTTCTAGTGAAATAATATGTCCTAAAATTTTTCCACTTCAATGATATGTGACTGAAACTCGTCTTTCTTGTTATCTAGGGCCACATAGATCCTAGGTACATTTCTTCCCATGTCCTCCACTGTATCGACTTGTTTTACATTGTGAATAGTCCTCGCTTTTTCATCTCAGTGAGGGAAATCTCTATACATATTATCTCCCCCACAACCCCAACATTGAATAGGTGGTTTCCTTGGTTTTTTCCGCATTGTTTCAGCCATTTTTGGATCTTTAGAGGCTGGTTGTCCCTGTGTATTGTTTCTGAAAAATTGCGGCTTGGTCCCCTTCTTTCTCTATTCCATCTTGCTTTTCTTCTTGTCTTCCCAAGCCATTTGGAATGGAAGTATTCCTCTACGATGGTAATAGAGGAATTTATCTCTCCTTATGGTTTCTTCTAGTGTCTTGGGATCATCATAATGTATCTTATCACTCATAAATGATGGCAGCCCATTGAGGTACCTATGAATCTTAACATGTTCATCCTTAATGAATGAAACATACTTCATTAATTCCAAGAATATCCTTTAATACTCATCTATCATCATACTCTCAAGCTTGAGTTCAAATAAATCCTTCATTTTGTTATCATAGTAATGTTTGGTTATGTACTTATTTTGAAAATACCTTTCGAATTCTCTCCAAGTAACCTTTTTCTTATCAATGTGTTGCACTTGCACAAACTGGTCCCACCACATTGATGCTTTTCCTTTGAGTTGGTAGATGGTGATTCTCCCTTCTTCCTATGAAGAATAATTATGCAATTGAAAATAATTTATCATGCCTAGCATCCATGTCTCTGCATCCCCATCCTTCTTGTTCTCACCATCAAATGTAGGGGGATTGTTTTGTTCATTTCTCCCTGTAGCTCATCCATCTCATACCTCTTCTTATGCTTCCTGATAAAGGATGGGATTGAAATACTATTTGATTTCCTAGTTGAATTCCTTAGGGAATGATGGTGATTTCTTCCAAAACTTCTTGCTCTTCTCCTCTCATTATGATACATGTGACTCCTTGATTTGGTTGACTCGGTCTCCTTATCTATCTTCTTCTCTATTATGTCTAGGCTATGCATCTACTTGAGGTTGAAACCTTCTTGTTGCTCATTGGATTTCATAAGCCTCTCACTATTAGTTTTATAGCTTTGGAAATATTTTTGTAGACTCTTTATGGTATTTACGCATTTCATAATTTCTTCCTTTCCTTCTCCATGTCCATTTGAATTTGTACTTCCAGTGCCCATATTGACATACATCCCTCTGATCTCATCTTCATGGTTGTAAGCCCTCTGTGCATCTTCAATGCCTCCCATGCTTCTGAAACCTATATTGATACTATTCTGATCTAATTGTTGTTAACTCTACAAAATGTGCAGGAAAGAAGATTTGTTAGACTAAATAATTATGAAAACTATAAAGACTAGGCACATTTATGCTCTATGAGAGTATCAAATCCTTTCTTCTGATTCCTTGTGAATTTAATAGTCTAATTTAATTTTATGGGTAAAAACTTGGACTCCTCTTTCTAAGACATTTCCAATGAGTGCTTCCTTACTCAGTTATGAGTTATGAGAAGAAATTTATGGTCATTGAAAATTTCCCATTAATTCCTTCTTTTCACCCCTCAACCAGGTGCAATTTTGAACTATGTTTATGCATATTTGTACCTACTCTTTTGGAATTTAGGTAGGATCCCAATTGGGCTACTTCATCAACATAATTTGGATAATATGTCCAAGTTTCACCTCTATATGGGTTCTGGGCTGCTAAAAACAACTTGTTGAAGTTTCAGGCCAATTAATATTTGTTTCCATGAATGCTACATGTACCTTATATGCCCGCTTATACATTATGCAACCAAAATTTTAATCTGTTTCCATGGTTGTCGTCTATGGGTCAATAGGTTTTTGTAGACTAATCTTGTTCCCCAATCCAATTCCAGAGCAAGAAGTTATGGCCCTCAGAAGTTGATTGGGTCTTAAAATTTACTCTCCATTGTTTGGCCTATAACTCCCTCATACTAACTATGTTTGACAAATGGTTTACACCATTAGAAATATCTCTCTTAGATCTATTATTTAAGATGAAAAGACTATGTATCCTATACGGAAATACAATTTCAAATTTGACTTCTCAAAAACATCATTAAGGCCTTCGAAAATGGCTTGCAAGTTAAACACCCCAAAAATCACTGAAATTTTCTGGTAATTTTCATTTTTTTTTATAATTTCTGCAAAATTTAGTTGGATTGTGATAACTTATATGTTGACATGCAATATTGAGTCCACCTATCACTTTGGAGTGGTTCCCTATCATCCTCCAACCACCATGGATTTTCCCTATCAACCCTTATCTCCTTCCTATATAGGCGTGCATACTAATATTTGTTTTTATCTTTTCCGGGCCCCATAACCCATTGCACCCATTCATTGGGCTGTGGGAATGGGAGGGACCCATCCTCACCCATTTACCATGTGCGAACGAAGCTATGTGTCATTTTTATCGAATGGTTTACCATCAAAGTGCATCGATGATGATCGATGATCCACGTAGCATTGCGCCCCCCCACCCTACCGAACGTTAACACGGTGGCAAGGGGCCGCAAAAACTAACCAAGGTTTTGGCCAGGGTGACATGTCAAAAATATGTGCATTGTGGCCCTCCTTCCTTGGGTTATTCTAACCCCACATTACCCCACCCCCACAATTTAGTTTTGTGGGTCTAGGCTCTGAGTTCCACCATGTAGGAGGGTGCCCACCACTGTGGTGCTAGGTCACCTGCCACCTATTCCACCATGCCACCATGTACCTACCACCATGAAAATACATGTCATATGTCTTCAATTTCAGCTGACACATGGTCCCCACATAATGTTGATGTTAGCGTATGGAAAAAGTACCAAATTTTTTCCAATTTTGCCTATTTCAAAATTTCCCCAATTTGACAAAAATGCCCAAATTACATAATTTTGAAATTTATTTTTCAGGCCTCCATTGAAAATATGCAACTATCTTTTTGTGGCCAATTCGGATCCCATGGATAACAATTTAACCCTTGCACATGAATTTTTACCTCCACTTTGAAATCTCCATAATTTAACTGCAAGACTTGGGGATTTTCACTAGAAATGCCCAATTCCTCCCAATTTCCCCTTGGTTGCTCTATAAATTTCTAATTTCGACCATATACAGCTCTGATTTTTCCCAATTAAAGATTTAAATCAGATACTTTAAACTTTTGGGATCAATTTTCCCCAATTTTGCGTGAAATTACTTCAATTTCACAACAATAATACTTCAAATGATTTGCAGACTTCTTTTTGGAATTCCATTAACAATTTGTCTATGTAATCTATAAATTTTACTTTTACGCTCTGTTAATTGGCCCCTCCAAGCTCAATGTTGAAAATTGGTCTTTGATACCACATTGTAGCATCCCCAGGCCCCTTCCGGGCAATGCCACACAGAAATTTTGAATTTTGATACCATTTAATTAACTGATAGTGCTCTACAAAGGCACATATTAATGCAAAATAACAACAAGTATATAGATACAAAATGTACAGAAAAACCACATGAGAATAAATGAATAAATATTAACACAACACATAAATTAACACACAATAAACACTTATATTTGGTAAAAACAACATTGACTACTTGCATACCTTCCACAATTCTCTCAACCTTAGACTCCACATAGGAAAAGGAAATCCTAACCAACCTAAGGTCTCTCGAAAAACATAAAAACTCAGACTCAGGTGCCAACTCCAACTAAAATCCTACAGTCCCTCATTCCACACGTCTTCCCCACCATAGGAAGTGTGCCCCTTCTCTGCTCAACAGTCCTTCGGCTACCCACTTCCCTTCCGGGACTTTAGCAACATGCCGAATAGGAAGTCTCAGAGCCCTTTAGCTACATCTTTGCACCTTGGGAAATGAATTCTCAATGATTATCTCACTTGGAGAGTAATATCATAGGCCTGACAACCTACTTCTTCAATGTCCTACGAGCCTAATAACCCACCTATTCAATGTCCGACGGGCTTGAAAACATGCCTCTTCAATCTAGTTCCAAAGCTTCCCATGGTACAGGTACAGGTACATGTAATGGTAGCATGAAATTATGGTTGGTAGGAGAGGGTGATTGTAAAAATCATGATGGAATCCTATCCAAATGAACTAAATCCCCCTAAACTTATGTTCATGTTCCCAACTTAACACTTGTCATGTTGGGAACATGTTGGGAACTACATGGTCCCACACCTAGATTCCCTCACAAAGTGATACGTTCCTCAACTTAGGGACTTAGGATATATAAAATATCCATATTTTGTAATTTATGTTTTAAGGAATATTAATCAAATATTCCTTTGGGATTAATCCCCTTAGCTTTGACCCTTTTCCCTAAACTCTTAGCCCCCACCCCTTTACCATTCTAGTGGAGTTTATTCCCCATACACTTTTACATAGTTGGTTTGCAGCAATGATGTTTTTTCATTAAAAACTAAGTGTGTTTACATTTTATAAACATAGGATCACTATCCTTTTAGTTCCTGTCTCTCCAGCCTAATAACCACACAGGCACTCTGGCCTCAAAATACATACATACAAAGGAATTATGGCCCCAAAGTATCCTGGCTCACCAGCCTATATATACAATTACATTTATATTTACAATTGGGGTTCAGCCTAGGGGTATTACAAGCTCCATGATATTTATAGAGTCACCAGATAACCCTTCAAGGATTATCAAAGGAAAAGAGGGAATCACCCTCAGTGGAGTCATTAGGTAATATTGTAAGATAAGGGCTTTAGGAAAATCTCAACAAATATGTGTCATTGAGGAAAATTGACTCGATAGTCCCTGGCAACGGTGCCCAAATGTTATTGCACAATTTTTACTTGTCCAAGACCAAGACAAGTGAATCAAATGGGCATAATTATAGGGTAAACCACCATTGTCACCTTAGTGGGAAATACCCAGTGAGAAATCCTAGGGAGGCATCCCTGATAACCTCAATGGAAGAGATAGAAAATGATATAGTCAAGTTTGGAGCACCCTCTCACTAATTACCAAATTCAAGCGTCTATGTCTATATAATTGAGGCAAAAGGGAAGAGATTTGAGTACCTACCTGGAACAAGAACAATATAGCATACATATATAACAATTTCCACGTACTAATATGATAGTAAAACTTAAAACGATAGTAGACAGTGAAAATATATACTAGTTAATACGTGTTGGGTATGTGTTATATTATTTGCATGTGTGTGTGTGTGGGCACATCAGATATGACAATTGCGTTTGACGATCCCAACTTCCTTCGCTCTTTGTGTCGTGTGCGCCAGGCGCTTTCCTAGGGGGGTCCCAGGGGGGGTAGGCATGCCCCCCCCCGGTTACGTGCAGCGTTCGACAACGGGCGATAGCCCGGGGTGGACAGGGTTCGGGGCAGTGCCCCAAAATTTGTTTTTTGGGTAGTTTTTGCTATTTTTAGCGTTTTTTGCTATTTTTAGTTGTTTTGTAAATTAATCCTGGATTAAGGGATCAGGGTTTTGGTATCTACGAAATACCTAATTTTTTTTTATATATATTGTATGGTGAATGGTGAAATTCAATAATGAATATAAGAAAGGTTTTCCCGGTTGAGTGTTTCTAGTATAAAATCTCTGTGTACTATGTGAATGAGCCATTGATTAATTTATGTCTTGCTTAAGAATCTATATGCATTTTTTTACTTCACGAGTTTAAAACTTACATGTGGTATCAGAGCTCGTTTTTGGCTTTAGAGGGACGCCTTTGTTGCTGAGGCTTTGGCTCGGTCTTGATAGATCAAGTTTATCTTGGGTCTATGATAAACCTCGGTTTAGTGGGATCTTTTGCAGTGGAGATTCGAGTATAGAAAGAGGAATGGCGAGATCATCTAGAATCGAGATAGATGAGTTCAACGGTAAAAACTTTGAGCTATGGAAGCTAAAGATGGAGGACCTTCTTGTAGACAAAGAACAATGGATCACTGTGGATCCTAGTACACAGGCTACTGGTACATCATCTACTAGCACACATGATATTGGTACACAACCTAATAGTACACAAAGTACCAGTACACCACCTACTAGTATGTCAAAGGAAGATTGGGAGAAGTTGGAAAGAAGAGCAAGCAGTATTATTCGACTCTGCCTGGCAGATTTGGTTTTGTTGAATGTCTCAGAAGAATATACAACCAAGTAACTATGGAATAAGTTGGGGAATTTGTATCAATCAAAGTCCCTGGTAAACAAGTTGTTTGTTCAAAAGAAGTTGTATCATCTTAGGATGGAAGATGGAGATTCTGTGATAGAACATCTAAATGCCTTTAATATTTTGGTAAGTCAACTTGTCTCTGTTAATATTATGATTGCAGAAGAAGATAAGTATATTACTTTGTTATGTTTTTTTCCAGACTCTTGGGATAATCTAGTTGTAGCAATTGGTAGTACCACTCAATCTACATTGAAGTATGAGGATGTAGTTTTGTCCTTTTTATCTAAAGAGATGAGGTGGAAAAGCATGGATAGACATAGCACAGATGCTTTATTTATAAGAGGTCGTACCCAAGACAGGAATCCTGGTAAGCCTTCGGGGGGGGGAGAGATAAATCTACAGGTAGATCTAAGTATCCAAGAAAATATTTGAGGAAATGTTGGAAGTGTGGTAAAGCAAGGCATTATAAGAAAGATTGCAAGTCTAAGAAGGTTGAAAAACCAAAGGGATATGATAGTACCTCTTCCACAGAGGCGAAAACCTCCACTGAAGAAGGAGGTGATGTTTACCTGGAATCTACAAGTACACATGCATACCGTGATGTATGGTTCATCGAATCAGGTGCATCATACCACATGAATCCTCACAAGGAGTGGTTCTCTAAATATGAAAAATACGATGGTGGCGATGTATTCCTAGGAGATGACTCGGCATAAAAAATCTTGGGATGTGGAAGGGTTAAGTTGTTGCTAAAACATGGAAGGATTAGAACTCTCCCTGGGGTTCTTTACATTCCAAAACTAGCCAAGAGCCTAATATCTGTAAACAACATGGATGATGCTGGAGTGGATACTGTATTTGGAAAGAACACTTGCAATATGGTGCGAGGAGAAATAGTGTTGATGAGGGGAGTTCGGTGTGGAACTCTGTACAGGTTGCTGGGAAGCACTTATACTAATGGGTGTAACAATTCTATTGTCCTTGAGCAGAGAAATGAAGAAGACAAGACCAATATTGTCCCAGAAAAGAAGACCATGTTGTGGAATCAAAGACTGGGGCATATTGGAGAAAAGGGCCTTCGAACACTACATGGTAAAGGTATGGTTGAAGGTATGTCTAATTGCACTTTGGATTTTGATTTACATGAAAATTTCATATATGGTAAACATAATTGAGTAAGATTCCCATATGGTGCTACAAGAGCAAAGGGGATCTTAGAGTTGATACACAGTGATGTGTTTGGACCTATTCCTATTCCATCCCTAGGTAAATTTGTGTATTATGTTTCATTCATAGATGATTTTTTTGGGAAAACATGGATTTATTTTCTTAGAAAGAAATATGAGGTATTTGATAAATTTAAAGAGTTTAAGGATTTGGTAGAAAATTAGACAGAGAAGAAAATAAAGGTATTGAGAACAGATAATGGTGGAGAATTCTGCGAAAATGAATTTGAAGAATTCTATAAGAAGTGTGGTATAGCAAGGCAGAAGACTACTCCGTACACTCCTCAATAGAATGGAGTTGCAGAAAGGATGAACATGACACTGATGGAAAAATCAAGGAGCATGCTCAGCGGTGTTAGGTTAGGACAAGAACTCTGGGTAGAGGTAGTGGGTACATCATGTTACCTGGTCAATCGATCACCTTCATCAGCGTTGGATGATAAAAATCCACACGAGGTATGGTCTAGAAAGAAACCCTCTCTTCAACATATTAGAGTGTTTGGTTGTGATGCTTATGTACATGTTCCAAAGGAAAATAGGAGTATGCTGGATAATAAAGCTAAAAAGTGTATCTTTATTGGTTATAAATATGGTGTGAAAGGTTATAAACTTTGGAACCTAGAAACTAAGAAGACTATTTACAGTCGGGATGTTGTTTTTAGAGAGGTAAAATATGTTTCCAAACAGGAATTCCTACCAATAAAAGAAGAACCTGAGAAAATAGAGCTTGAGTTGGATGATGCAAAATCTGAATCATCTGAAGAAGATGAAGTAAAAGAAGAAGAAGAAGAACATCATACCCCAGTATTGAGGAGATCAATGACAGAAAGAAGGAAACCAGAAAGGTATAGTCCACCTAATTTTCATTCCAATTTTGCTTTATCTATTACTAATGATGATCCCATAACTGTCAGGGAAGAAGTAAATTCAAAGGATATTAAACTATGGAAGAAGGCCATGGTTGAAGAAATCGATGCCTTAGATAAAAATGAGGCATGGGATATAGTTGAGATGACATCTAGAAGAAAATCTGTTGGTAGCAAATGGTTGTTTAAGAAGAAGTTTAATGTAGAAGGTAAAGTGGAGAAATACAAAGCTCGGTTAGTAGAAAAAGGTTATTCCGAGGTAGAGGGAATTGACTTTTCTGAGATTTTTTCCCTTGTTGCCAAGTTAACATCTATTAGATTTATTTTATCTATTGTTGTTGCTTTTGATATTGAAGTGGAACAGATGAATGTGAAGACAACATTCCTACATGGGGATCTAGAAGAAGAAATCTACATGAAGCAGCCAGAAGGCTTTGTAGTTAAGGGAAAGAAAGAGTTGGTTTGTAAGCTAAAGAAGTCACTATATGGTCTAAAGAAATCACCTAGGATGTGGTACCAAAAGTTTGACACATAAATCCTTGGATTGGGATTTGTGAGAAGCAAGGATGATCACTGTGTATATTCCAAGCAGGTTGGTAATCACTTCATTTATGTAGTGTTGTATGTTGATGACATTTTGTTGGTAGGAAATAACATGGATGTTATCAAGGAGGTGAAA
>JZKD02S1804446.1:538756-550193 GCA_000966675.3 Picea glauca | reverse complement strand
ATATGCATGGAAGTAAACCGGTCAAGGTTCATATTCCTATAGGTGTAAAGTTATCTACAGATCAGTGTCCCAAGACACAGGAAGAAGAAGAGGACATGTCCCATGTTCCATATGCTAGTGAAGTTGGCAGTTTGATGTATGCAATGGTCTGTACGAGACTGTACATTGCACATGTAGTGGGAGTTTTGAGTAGGTATATGTCAAAACCAGGGAAGGAGCATTGGACAACAGTGAAGAGGGTCTTTAGGTATTTGCGTGGCACTACCAATTATGGATTGTGCTACCAAGGAAGACTAGGATGGGATAGAGTGATGGAAATACATGGCTTTGTTGATGCATATTGGGATGGAGATATGGATCGAAGAAGATATACAAGTGGGTATGTGTATAACCTATTTGGAGGATAAATCAGTTGGATGAGCAAAAGACAGGTTGTAGTGGCACTCTCAACTATAGAAGCTAAATACATGGCAGCCACTCATGCAAGCAAGGAAGTAGTATAGTTACAAATATTGTGTTCAGGTATTGGGTTGGCACAACAAGCAATGAGATTAGATTGTGAAAGTCAAAGTGCAATCTTCCTGGCAAAGAACCCAACTTATCCTTCAAAGACAAAGCATATTGATGTTCAGTATCACTTTGTGAGAGACATGGTTGAGGAAAAGAAGGTGTTGCTGGAAAAGGTTGACACTTTGAATAATGTTGCAAATTCATTAACAAAGTATGTGAGAACAGAAAATTTCTCCTGGTGTAGAGTAACAATGGGCATTGTTGCCCTACATTTTTGACTATATAATCCCCTAGACCCGTAGATGCAAAGAAAACAACAAGTGGGAGAATATTGGGTATGTGTTATATTCTTTGCATGTGTGTGTATGGGTGCATCAGATATGAAAACTGCATCTAAAGATCCCTTATATGAGGGCTATGTTTGTGTGGTGTGCGTCGGGTGCTTTCCTAGAGGGGGTAGGTATGCCCCCCCCTAGTTACGTGCAATGTTCGACAGTGGGCGGTTTTTGCTATTTTTAGTGGATTTTTCTATTTTTAGTTGTTTCGTAAATTAATCCTGGATTAAGGGATTAGGGTTTTGGTATCTACGGAATACCTAAAACCATTATATATATATTGTATGGTGAATGGTGAAATTAAATAATGAATATAAGAATGGTTTTCCTGGTTGAGGGTTTCTGGTATAAAATCTCTGTGTATTATGTGAATGAGCCATTGATTAATTTTTGTCTTGCTTAAGAATCTATATGCATTTCTTTACTTCGTAGGTTTAAAACTTACAATACGAAATTGAAACAATATAAAGGCTTACAAAAACAATTAATAATTTGTAACAACTTCAAGAAATTCAGTTCAAAATTGCATGAAATCACAACGAAAACTTAGTATAAAACCAATAGATTGTATTATTCCAAGCAACTTCTGAGTAAGTTAAGCTAATATTAAATTAGTGTATGCAACAATATGAAGAAAATTATATGGTTGTTATAGTTTTTTGCAACAACAGAATTAAAGTTAGTGAATTTATCTAAACTAGGGTTAGGAGAGATTAGTAAAATCCTTAGACAATAAAGTTTGAGAGTTTTTTGATCATTTCCTTCGCAAGAGAGAAAGTGAACTAGTACCTTTGGGGCCATGGAGTCAATTACAATATAAATATAACTGGGAGAAATAAATGATGATAATAATTCCTAAGGATGATGAGAAGAAGTTTGAGGTGTTAGCACCTTAGGGCCTCAAACTTCAAAACTCAAGATGATTTTTTCTAGAAAACAAGCTCTTTTGGGCTCTAGCAAAATTATTCTTCTTCCTTAAACTCTTGAAATATATAGAAACAAGTTTCTAGAACAAGGCTCCTACAGTGCTATCACTTTAGGGATTTAGAATCCTATTCTAGAAAATATTCTCTTAACAATTTAATAAGTGGAATGATCTTGAGAGAGGAAACACCTTATGCTCCTCTCCTAGGGTCTTGAGCAAGCAATTTCCTAATCTTCAACATGAACAAGTAAATATTACCATAAACATTCAAAGCATGAAATGAAAATTGTGGATTTCACTTACTTCAGAAAGAATAATCAAACACAAACCCTAGTTGCACATTTTTCCACCAAGAACATGACAAGTGACATCCAAAAATAGCTCTCCAAGAGATAATGCATGAGTAAAATAGCCAAGAACTCTAAAAGTAGCAAAAATTTCAGTCGTATCCTCTTGTGTGAGGAATAATTGTTATGAAAGATGAATGGTGGATAGCCATACTTATATGGGAAAGCCTAGCCACCATTAGACTTGACCCAAAAGTAATCTCTTTTCAATAAATGAGCCTACTTCTTAATTTGCCCATTCAAATTATACAAAATCCATTTTTTACAAAAAATGAAACCCTAAAGGATGACGTCATTGCTATAGCGGGAAAACCCCCCTATGGACTACACTAGGGTTAAACATGTAGGTAGATCTAACTGTCTAAAAGTATCCTACCTTTCTAACTACCCCGAACGTATCCCACATTCATATATGAAAGACAAAGTGAAAATATCAGGTAACTTTACCTTTTACTCTGTGTCTAGTGTCGATCCTCTCACGTTCGATAGCTCTGTTGAATACAAGCCTACTCCCAAGGCTAGCGTGCATTCAAAAATAGATAAACAAGAAATTACAAACATGCATCTCATATATAAATCATGGGTTAGATGTTAGAATGAAACATAAACTGAATACAAACATTTGACACATCATATTTCAGGACATGAAAAGTATTTCTTTTATTGATATCACAATGTTTACTTACAACAAAGGCCGGTGTCTACTCCACGAACCTGGTTCAGGTTCCTCTTCATCAAGCTCCAACTAAGATTCCACGTATCTTTCTCCTCTCACACTTCTTCTAGGGAAATGGCATAGGCTTATGATGGAGGAAAAAGGAAAGAATGGGAAATTCTGATGCAAATCTCACAAGGTGGCTGCAATTATTTGGGGCAAGGAGGGTGGGTAGAGTTTCACTGTTCTTATGCTTGGCTTAGGAATGAGACCCCAATACCTCCTTTTATATGAAAAAAGGATGGTTATTCGGTTGGGTGATGGGCTATAGGTGATGGATCAGTTGGGAAACTACCCAATAGCCCGTAATCTCAACGAATTCCTTGCAACTTTTTAATTTTTGAAACTTTTGTGGGTATACGTGTACTACATAGGTTGTAGTGGTGTAGCAAGCATGTGTACACAGACAGTAATGGTGCAGAGCATGTACATCTTCAAAAATAATGTTTTTAATGAGAGTTTCTTAGTGATGGCTTGGCAAAAATGGCAAGTAAGAGGGTCAAATGCCAGGTATGCATGTATGGTGCAATTTAGGGTTATAACAATAATCCCCTTTTAGGGTGATGTTGAGCTCCAAAACTAAAATATTGAGTGGAAAAGTGCAAAGTTATGCCTCCAAAGTCCAATTATTATGCCACATGTGCCAACCATCATGTGAAACCCTCCTCCATCAAATCCTCAAGCCCTAATTGACGTCATGGGCTAGTAGGGTGATGTCCAAGCCTCCAAAGGATAACATCCATGAGGAGAGAGGTGGGAATTTATCTCCTGTCCATTTCAGAGTGCCTTCAAAGGAAATTCCCTCTTTATTCAATGTGAAAATGGTGATCACAATCCTACCCTGGATGTGGGGTCTCTACATCAATCCTTGGGCTCCAATCCCTCATGAAGGTATGAACATAGTCATCTCCTCATGACTACATGTCCACCAGGTAAGGTCCTTCAAAGACAATCAAATGCACCCTCCAAGTGTCCATAAGTCACAAGAATCATCCCAAGCAAGCCACATGTAAAAATGAAACCACCCAAACATGTGCATCAAACCCCCCTTTTCAAATTAAACAAATGTTCAAAGACCTTATACAATTTGTCAAATTTAGGTGTGGGAGGGGTGTCAAGGCATCTTATTAGGTCAACCAATCCTCAATACAAAGGTGTTTCCCAAGGGAAACCTATATAAGTCATCTATGAGTATGAGGTAGAGTGGGGTAAGACTTCTAGTCATGGGGTTCATGACATATAAGGGTTCGTATTGTCTCATTTATGGGTGCCTTTGTAGAGGGCATGCTACCCTTCGTCCATAATGCAACATTTTTCCAAGCCCATTTTCCATTAATTTATTAGAGTGTTTCCAAGTTGAAGACAATAATGGGCATTAAAAAGGAAATAAATATACCACGTGTGCTATACCTTGGACATCATGATTTTCCAAGTTGAAGACAATAAGGGGCACTAAAAAGGAAATGCATAGCCCACATATGCTCTACCTTGGTTGGCATGATTGATTAATTAGTTATTTATTTTATTGGTCACTCATTTTTCTTAGAATCATTTTATTGTTCTCGACATCTCAGGGTGAGCATATGGAAGGTTTATGATTGGATTTTATCTTTTTCTAGCTACATTCCCCTCTGGACCTTCAACACCTTCTTCCCATGAAATGAGGTACAATCCCTTCTTGGGTCAGTGCACCCAAAAACCTAAAAGATGACCAGATGAAAAAGGAAGGATTATGGAAAGTGATAAGTATGATTAAGAATGGTACAATGAATTTTCAAGGAACCCCTAGTAGCACCCCATTCCTGAGTGTGATAAAATTATTAGGACATAATGACACTCACCAAGGTTAAATAAGGAAAAAGGTATAATTTCCAAGAAAATGGTCTGTAATCAATAAAGGATTCTTTGCAACATATTCAAATGCTTCAATTATTAAAGTGACACTTACCATGAAACCAAACTTATTACCTCATGAAGCAAGACATGTTGTCCTCTGGGGCTAGGTCGGTGTGATGGATGTTTCTCTATTGTTGGTGATGACCCACATTGCAAGTCAATATAGGAGGGACCTTGCGGGGATCTACAATCAATTTGGTTGTCAACACTCCATTTCTGCTACCTGTGGGCCTCGAGACATTATCTCCTTAGTTATCCCTAGTGCGAGGTGGTAAGATCCCATTTATAAGGTTTCGAGCTATAGCATAAATTCTTAGGAATAGGGAGAACGTGGAAAGGGTAGAGATTAAGTATGGAATGGATTTTGAGAGTCCTTTACTATTTTGTCTTTCTTTCTTTATCATTATCCTTTCTTTATTCTTCTTTTGCTAGTAGCTGCAATCAATCGATGGGGCTTTAGCCCCTCTTCTCATGGGAGATTGAACCATAATCCATTACCAAATATCACCAATTTTTTATGGTTGGCATCTGAAGGATTAGTAAGATTCACCAAGGTTTATACATTTTAAAATAAATTTCTATCCTTAAAATCATCCCTGCTGGGGACGGAAAAAAAATAAACCAGAACGAGCAAGATCTATTTTTGTGCAATTGTGCCTTCTGCATTATGGTTGCGAAATTACTACACATTTTTTCCTGTTAAGCATTTGGGAATTTCATCACTACAATATTATTCATGTCGTATTATAACTCCGCAGGAGAAAAAAGAAAAGAAAAAGTATAATGGTCCCACTGGCACACTTATTTAGGACTTATCCCACAGGGTTCCTCTCTTCGTCCGAATTCCATTGTTACCTCTCATTTTTAACAAATTTTTTTGTGTGGACCCAACCCATCTCTGACACCCTTATTTGGATCCTATTCCTTTGGATCCCCCTTTTTGCCCTGATCTTAGTGGTACCTATCATTTGACACCCTTTTTTCTCCATGGTCCCACCCACCCCTCCAGACCCCTTTTGTTTCCCCTATACCATTTTCCTGCTCCTTTGTCCAAATTACTACCACACGAGCCCAAGAACTCAATGTCTTGATTGATGACAACCCTTAGCACAAGGACGACATCAAACATCTCACTACCAACATTAGCTTCATCAATTCAACTATTGATATCGTCAAGGACCAATGTTCCCACATCAAAGACCTCCACGAACAATGTTCCTACATCAAAGACCTCAAAGAACACTTCTTGGGCCATTCCCAGAACCCTTCCTCTTTTGAACAACCATCTTATCAGGATGACCATGACTCTTCCCATTACCAAGGCCGTCATACTACCCACTTTTACCGAGACCTCCACCCTCCTAGAATTGAGGTGAACAAATTTGATGGATCAAATCCTACAGGCCGGTTCATCCAAATTGAACATTATTTATCTTTGCATGGAATTACTGATGATTTATCCAAGCTTCATTATGGTGTCCTACATCTAGATCTGGAATGATGGAAATGGTGGAAATGGAAAAAAAGGCATGCCAAGGATATCCTTTTTTGACACAGTTTGTGGCTGAACTTTATGACCGCTTTGGCTCTGAAACTCACCATTTAGGTCGTTTGACCAAACTAAAGCAGTTTGGGACAGTGAAAGATTTTATTACCGCATTTGAACACTTGTATTTTAGATTGGAGGGCATGCTAGATGTCTTATTTAGGGAATTCTTTATTACTGGCCTTAAAGATGAAATTTGTGCCCATGTTCTCATGGCATGCCACCAGACTTGGTTGGAAGCTACTTAATGAGCCAAGGAATCCCAACAGATTGTGTCTTTCCATACCTACAAACCATCCTTTCCTCCTGGCCCTAAACCCACCCATTTTTACCCTCCTACAACTCCTCTCAAGATCTAGAAATTAACCAGGGATGAAATGGTTGAACATCAACTCAAGGGTCTTTTTTATAATTGCGATGACAAATATTTTCCTGGGCACAAGTGTAAGGAACAAAATATTTTTATGGTAGTGATTTAGGATATTTCTGAAGAAGATGTTGTTGTTCCACCTGTGGAGGAGCTACCACCACCTTCTAACCTCACCCCACCCTCTGACCCACCAGATGTTGACCCGATGATTTCACTTAATTCCCTCACTGGCTTCTCTACTCCCCAGGCTCTCAAACTAATTGGTTACATCAAAAATAGGAAAGTCATCATCCTTTTGGACAGTGGTAGCACCCATAACTTTATTCATTGTCGCATTTCCCAAGAATTCAATTGTTACATTTGTGCTGTCAATAATTTTCAAATCATGATTGTCAATGGTGGTTCCATGAAATGTGGGGGACGATGTGAAAATGTGTGACTCCAAATTGGTCAGTATCAACTGAAATCTCATATGTTTTTTATAGACATGGGTGGTTGTGACATTGTTCTTGGTGTTGAATGGTTACGCACTCTAGGCCCCATTATCATGGATTTTAAGGATTTAACCATGCACTCATGAGGGTCATTATGAATTCTTCATAATGCCCTTTCGATTGTGGAATGATCCTTCCACTTTCTAGAGTCATATGAATAATGTATTCCATCCTTTTCTCTATCATTTTTTCTTAGTTTTCTTTGATGATATTCTCATCTATAGTAAAACTTGGCCATCCCATCTCTCCCATGTGAATCAAGTTCTCCATCTACTCTCCAAACATAAACTTTTCCTCAAACAATCTAAATGCGCCTTTGGTGCCTCAGAGGTGGAATATCTAGTTCATATTGTTGGTAAGGATGGTGTCCATGTGTATTCTAACAAAATTGAATCCATGAAAGATTGGCCTTGCACTAAAACTCTTAATATCTTGCATGGTTTTCTAGGTTTAATGAGCTATTATATGATTTTTTTTCAAAATTATGGAAATATTGCAGCTCCTCTCACTTCCCTCCTAAAAAAGAATGCTTTCACTTGGACTTCAGCTGTAGATCATGCCTTTCAAGCCATAAAAAATGTTATGTGCTCGACCCCTGTCCTATCCCTCCTAGACTTCACAAAGACATTCATATTGGAATGTGATGCTTCCGAGAGAGGAATTGGAGTTGTCCTCATGCAAGATGGAAGGCCATTAGCCTTCACTAGAAAACAATTTTTAGAGTGACATTTGGGCCAATCCATTTATGAAAAGGAAATGTTAGCTATTCTGCATGATGTGTATATTTGGCATCCTTATTTATTGGCTCAACGATTCCAAATCAAAACTGATCATCAGAGTCTCAAGTATTTCTTGGAACAAATAATTTTATCCCCGACGCAACAAAAATGGGTGACCAAACTATTTGGCTATGATTATGAGATCATTTAGAAGAAACGAAAGGAAAATATAGTGGTTGATGCTCTTTCCCTAAAATATGAAGAAGATGGGTCCCTTTTCTCCCTCTCCTTCATTGTACCATATTGGCTCCAAGTTGTTCATTAGGAATGGTTCCAAGACCCCAAAATTTCTATCCTGCTCCACCAATAGAAACACAATTCTTCAGTTTTTCAAGGGTACTCTTGGCATAATGAAGAGCTTCACTAAAAAGGTAACTTGTATTTATGCAAGCAATCCAAACTTAAACATGCAATGTTTTTTGAACTTCATGCCTCACCCACAACCGGGCATTTAGGATTTACAAAAACCTATGAATGGGTCAAACGTTCCTTTTTCTGGGAAGGAATGAAACACAATGTCCACACCTTTGTGGATGAATGTGAGTTCTATCAATGCAACAAGGGAGAAACTGTCAAATCTCCAGGCACACTCCAACCGCTTCTGATTCCCCCTGCTATTTCATGAGATATTTCTATGGATTTTATTGTGGGCTTAGCTAAATCGGGAAATAAGTCAATCATCATGGTGGTTGTAGATCGTCTCTCCAAATATGCTAATTTTTCTTCTTTTCAACACCCATTCACAACATCCACAGTGGCTCAAATATTGAGGGATAATATCTTCAATCTTCATGGCATGCTTAGTTCTATTGTCTCTGACAGAGACCCTACTTTCACTAGAAATTTTTGGTAAGAATTTTTCAATCTGCAAGGCACCCAATTTCATCTCAGCACTACTTATCAGCCCAAGACAGATGGCCAAACTGAAGTTGTCAACAAGTCTTTAGAAAAATATTTGAGGTGTTTTTCATCTGAGCAGAAAAATCGGTGGGCTCAATGGTTACTCGTAGTTGAATGGTGGTACACCACATCTTACTATAAAACTACTCATATGACTCATTTTGAAGCAGTCTATGGCCAAAATCCTCCATCATGTCTCTCCTATATGCCAGGGGTCTTAAAGGTTTAGTAGGTTGAAAAAAACATTACAATCCAAGAGGCTATTCTTTGTGCCCTCAAAGACAATTTGGTCATGGCTCAGAATCGCATGAAGCAACAAGCAGATAAAGTCATTTAGAATGCCAATTTTTTGAAGGAGACCAGGTATTTCTTCAACTACAACCTTATAAGAAGACTTCACTCAAATATAAACAATGTCAGAAACTTGCACCCAAATTTTATGGTCATTATAGTGCTCAAGTGTGTGGGATCAATGGCCTATCAATTATCCCTACCCACTCAGTCGAAGCTCCATCATGTTTTTCATGTTTCCTGCTTAAAGAAGGTTATTGGAACTAAGTTCCAAACTCAAACTACTCTCTATGAGTTGGATGAAGAAGGTTCCATATGGTTTTAGCCACAAGCATTCTTTGCCCAAAGAGAGCATCATATTCGTTAGTGCACCATCCAGTAAGTGTTAGTCCAATGAAAATATACACCCCTAGAAGATGCCACTTAGGAGTCAGCCACCATTCTACAATAATTCCTTCATCTAAATCCTTGAGGACAAGGTTTTTATTCAAGGGGGGGCATGTTAGGGACTTAAACTCCCTAATCCCTCATGTAGGTAGAATAATATAATTCCATGTAATAAAGGATAATGTTAATAAGGCCTAGCAATAAGGAAGAATAAGTCAAATGTAAGAGGACCTTATAGAAGATTATGCTTCTAGAAGGATCTTCCTCTAGATTGTTCTTTTGGATAGATAGAGTATAAATAGAAGTAGAGGGTATGAGAAATCTTGTCTTGGATATTATTGTAATACAGATCTGCTCTACTGGAGGTTTCCCCCTCGAAGAGGCAAGTGAACATTGTTATCAGTGATCAAAGTGTTATTTCTAGTGTTATTTTGGTATTATTCTAGTATTGTTATGATTATATTATTTCTTCTCTTCCATTTCTACTTAAAATATTTATGTTTTTCATACTATTTTATATCGGGAATACTACACAACACCTCATATGAAAAAAGGACTAATGCACCTCATGGTTACGTTGGATTTCCATATCCCATACACTTGCTTTGACTGGACGTGATGATATTGACTAATCCAAAGTAGAAGAGGAAATATGAGGGGGTTTCTATGGTGGACACGTATATCATCATCAACAATGAGATCATTGTCTTCATTGTGTTCCATGAGACATGATTTCCTCTAGTTACCCCTAGGATGGGAGAGGTAACATGTTGCTCCAACATGGGGACATGTGCTCACCATAGAGCACATTAGAACCTCAACATATTTGGTTTTCCAAGACCCACAATCCTGTAACCACTTCTAACAACACTAGAATTTTAGTAGAAAAGTAAGGAGGATGTGATCCACCTATGTTAGTATACTAAAATTGAGCTAGAAATAATGTTTTTTTGCATTTTCATCAATATAAACATAAAACTAAACTAACATGAATGCATAACAAAGAAATAAGTAAGATAAAACAATTCAAGAACATAACATGACCTACCTACTCTAAGCATGTCATCTTTAAAATCTATGTATAATCATATAACTAATTGTTGACGGGCGAAACAGTCCATCCGTCAACTGGAAGAGTGGAACCGGTTCGGGGTTGTCTAAATAACCCAAGTCGTTTGGAATGAACCACCCTGACGAGTTTAACGGCTCCGTTGGCCGCTCTAAGGTCTCCTAAAGAAACCAGAGAGAAAACTTGATCTGAGCTAAGTAATCTAAACTAAGGAAACTAGAAACTAATAAAACAAATTAAAACAAACTAACTAACTAAAAAGAAATTAAACTAAAATTAAGGAAACTAGAAACTAATAAAACAAATAAGGAACTAATATACTAAACTATAAACTATGCTAACTATTCTATCTACAAACTACTAACTATTCTTCTAATAACTTAAATCAACTTACTTAATTATCAAGTTAATTATAGTTTATTCACAAATATACATTACATACAATCTACAGATTTGAATAAAACCTGTGAAACCAATTTGCTTGTTGTCCCAAGACAGCGAAAGTAACTCTTTTTTGGTCTTTTATAATTTATGAATAAGAAAATAAACTAACTGAAATTAAACAAATCAAAATCATATCTATATTAAACTATTTAATGAAAACAGTAGACTAGATACTAATTGACCTGGAAACGCTCCAAGTCTGCCCTGCGTATGATGACTTCTAAGCTGATTGGAGGAGGGAAACTCACACCAATTGAGCCCTTAAGCTTCTCGGAAACGATCAGCTATAATGCTTCCTGAAGTATTATTACAGAACAAACAAGACATAAAAGATTATCATAACAATTTTTTGATTATAAATTCCTGCAAAAGGGGAAACCTATTGTGCAACAAACTTATATATTACAATTCAAATTATGAAGAAGACAA